>CM035095.1:69172041-69286140 GCA_020205505.1 Panax japonicus | reverse complement strand
AGGTAGTAGCCTTGTAGGAGATCGAGAACATAGTAGTGGTAAACTCTTATCGAGTTCTAAGAAATGAATTTCTAAATTCATTAAAGATAATAAAAGACTTTATGTGCTTATGTGTTAATCTATGTGTTCGCTAGCATGGATTAGTAACTAAAACTTAAAATTTTGTTGTCAGGATGTCGGATATTTGAGGAGCTAGTCGAGCTGGGGAGGAGGAACCCCGATTACCTATAGAGGAGGAGCCCCGAGACATTCATGTCGTCAGGGAACAACTTGTACAGAGAGAGTCATCTCCGATGGTTACTGTCGTTGGTCAGGAGCATGAGTCGGAGACTGATCCAGAGGAGGATCCTGAGGAAGAGGAAGAAGAGGAGTTCCCACCGAACTCCATTGATGCAGAGATGTATGACGCACTCTATGATCGTAACGTAGAGTTGCAGGATACTGTTCGGGATTTGACTGAGCAGACGGTTAGTCAACAGATTACTATTGAGCAGAAGGATAGAGAGATTGTGACTCTTCACACACGTTTAGGAAACGTGGAGTGGGATCTGGTTCACGAGAAGGGTCAGACCGAGGATAAGTCCGCAGAAATAGAGAAGTTAAAGAAGGATCTGAAGAAGACCTCAGAGAGGCTTGCCATAGCAGAGGAGGGTTGGGTACGAGAGTCACGCCGTGCTGATCGTGCAGAAGATGATCGCCATGCGAAGAAGGCTAAACTTGAGGAGACATACTCTATACTACAAAATGCAATGAATGTGGTCCAAGATCGAGTTAGGAAGTATCCAATCCAGTTTGAAGATCTACCATCATATATGCTAGATCGTAGAACGATGTGCCGCATCATGGAGGAGGAACGTAGCAAGGCTATCCAGCGCCTTGACAGACAGTGATAGAATTTGTTTAATTATGTGAAAGACTTAATTAGTTTTTATATGTAAATTCTGACGTGTTTATGAACGAAAGAATAATTGAATGTTTTAAATCCTGTGGATTCTTTATTCCAGGATAGTTGATGTAAATAGTAGTTATGCTATCGTTTAATGTTAAAACTTTGATTTGAATGCAAATATATCAAGTTATTTAAGATGATGTGTTAAGTGATATGTTAAATTATTGAGTAATGTCTTAACTATTTAGAGAAATAAATAAAGTTCTAATAAAGCGTTTATTTAACAGAAAAATGCCACCAAGAAGACGACCAAATCGTCGACCAGCCCAGGAAGGGTCAACGAATAACAACAACAACACCACCAATGCTGACCCCTTTTAGCAGTTGGTGAATTTACTGGCTGGAGCAATTAACAATCAAAGGAAAAATCTTCCATCTGCCTAAAATCTTTTGTTTATGAAAAAGCCATTGATATGTACTACTTTCAAAACTCCCCACTTCAACATCTTCTTGAGTCTTGTGCTCTGTCCTCTCTAAGTGCCCCTCCATCTGTGGCCTACCCAAAGTTGGTCCAACAATTTTACACGAACCTTGAAAATAATGGTGACTACTATACTACTTTCGTAAAAGGAAAATCATTGTTTTTTACTATTATGGATTTAGGAAGCATACTGTCTATTCCCTTTACAGGAGACTATCCGTTTACTCTTAAGGGACCAGTGTATACTCCTCTGTCCCCTCTTTACCAACTTCAAACTATCATGGCTGAACCCACTCTGTCTTCAGTCACTCTCCCAAAGATTATTGAGGTGTCCCCTATTGCTATAGTCCTTCATAAATTACTGCGGTATAATCTTATTCCTCGTATTGGTGGTGGGGTTGACTTCACTTACTAGGATTTGGTTTTAGTTGCCTTGATAATGAAAGGAAAACCATTCAATTTCTCTCTTATGATGCTCAAACACATGATTAACTGCATCAAACACTCCAAAAAATATCTGCCTTATAGTTGTTTTCTCATAAAATTGTTCAATCATTTTCAAATCCCTTTAGACAGTGAAGGATCAATCACAATTACCGATTCCATCGATTCAGCCTATCTCAAAAGCGCTCATATTACACTGGTCGATGGTCAGTTCATAAGAATTGCTTCAGAAATTCCCTATGTTCCTCTAGTCCCAAATTCTACTCCTCTTGTCCCACAACCTCCCTCTCCTGAGATTCTCACTCTCCTCCACACCATCACTACCAATCAAACCTCCTTTACTTTTGATGTCAAGGATATACAACACCGTCTCCCTTTGCTTGAAAAAAGGAAACTCCCCATCAGCCGCACTAAACTACACATTGTTTTTCGCCACATGGAAGATGAATTTCTCGATCTTCAGGCATGATTCGAACTACACACCCGGGATATAGTAGAAGCCTTGTAGAGGAAAATAAATCAAAATGCATGCCAGTTAAGCACTGAACTCAAATTTCTCAGCAACCAGATTGGGTCCCTATCCCGTTTCACGTTGCGGCGCATGAATGATCTTAGTGAAGAGCTCCAGGCTGAACAAGTTATTTTTCGCATCCCCGAGTGGCCCCAATGCAACTGGATGGCTGAATTCCAAGGGGACTTCCTGGACCTTCCTTTACCTCCACCTACCTTCATCCCCCGTACTCTCCGATTTGCAGACACCATGTCCTTGGAGGAGATTGAACACCGTAGGCTTCACCGTTTATATTTCACTTCACACGAAGCCAACCATGTTCACATTGATGAAGAGGATGCCTAAGCTTCTGCCCCATCTTTTCCCTTTTGCTCCATATTTCACTACTTTTTCATGGATGCCAAAGGGGGAGATGAATTCTGATTCTGCCAGAAAATTCATTAAATTTCATTTATGATGACTTCTATTTAAAACTATGCTTTAATTGTTGATGGATATTTGTTTTTAACTGTTGATGGATGACTTTATGGTTTAATAGTTAATGGTATTACCTCTGCTTAAAATATTTTGTGGATTAACAGGTTGGTGCAGGGCTATTAAACACTGCATATATGAAAAGTATGAATTAAACAAGTTAATTCGAAATGTGAAGATATGCATGAATTTAGGGGGAGTCGTAATTATTTTGATGTGCATGAATTTAGGGGGAGTCATAATTATTTTGTTGTCATCATCAAAAAGAGGAGAATGTTGACTTATGTCATACTCCATGTTTTGATGATGACCATATTATTCCTCTAATCACGCTCTATGAAATTTCAGGAAAAGATATGGCATTACAGGAACATCAAGGAGGAAAATACAAAGACGAGATATCTTTGAAGAATGAAAGGCAAATTGAGTCCTAGGAAAAATATGTAAGATCTTAGCATTTATTACTTTCCAATACAAGGCTTTAGGGCATGTGAATTTTACATATAATTATATATATAATCCAAAATTTAATAAATAGACTAAAACTTGTTAAAATGACTTGTTAGGCAGATTTGCTGAGATCATGGGTTAATCGTTTTTTAAAAGTAATTGATTTTCCTCGTGGGTCATAAATCAAGGAATCTATCTCTGGTTAATCAAATAAGGTAACTCAATGTTAATAGTTGGTTAAATCAAATACCATGAATTATGCTTCATATAAATGCTTAATTTAAGGAAAGTAATTAGTCTGTCTCTAAACCACTTGCTTGATAAATTGATATGGCAATAATTTTAGACATGTTGGTTTTAAAGACTGCATAATATGGTAATATGATTACATGATATTTATCCGGTAAATTGACATATAGCAATTCCATATATGACAAGATGGGATATAATATAGGAGTCATGAAAGATATATTATGACGTGATCAGGAATGATCTCCTCGCAAATCACTGATGTATCACTATATCTCATACTGAGCATGACGTGTCCTACAGGAAAGAATCTTGATCATTGGCATAATATCTGGAAGTCACTCTACAATTACATGATTTGTGCATTTTTTCTAAACAGTCATATTACGCACTGATTCTATGCAACGGTAACTTATCATAGTTGGTTATAAAAGAAATAAACTAATGATAAGAAAGACGCAAGAAATATATACTGAAACTGATCACATATATCCTACGAAACCGTGTTTCTTCCGATTACTGGTGACTGCTATTAAGAAGCTACTGCTGAGGTGATCTTGTAGAAAATACTCTGGTAATAATTTTCTTGCATATAATCATTACATACTAGAGCCTTGCATTGGTGAGTGATATATTGCTTGATCATTAGACCTCTATTGTGTATCTTATATTTTCTCGTTCAAATCAATCTTCTCTAAATTGTGATCTGGTTTGGATTATTGTATTATTACAATCAAGTTTGAAAGCATTGGTTTTTGAGGGTGCATAGGTGCACAAGGAGCAAAGGTGCTAAAGTTGTTGGAACTTGTATTGTAATGGGAAAAGTTTTAATAAAAGAGTCTACAATACTAGTTGGTATTGGGCGTAGATTAGGCTACTATTATAGAGTATAGTAGTTGAACCACGTAAAAAATTCCGATGTTTATGTGATTACATTTTTGTGGTATATTATTTTGTTAACTATCCAGCTGCCTGCATTCAATATCCACAAATATTATCAACCTAATTTAGTAAATTGTTTTTCTCATAATCACATTGTGAAATAGGTTAAATCTCGAATCTATACATCTTGGAAAGTATAACAAAAATTCAACATCTTGTCTTAACATTTTTTTTATAAAGATATAGAATCCAGCTTGCTGTATTGAATATTTAAAAGAATTTTTAGTTAATTAAAAATTGAACATAGTTTGCTCCTACACTTATTCAACCCTCCTTCTAAGTGTGCCTACTTAAATTTCAGTTCTACAAATGGAAGAGACCATTCGGTCCATCAAAGGGATTTGAACACACATAAGTGTTTCATATTCAGACCTTTCCATCTTCCCCGGGGCTCATTATCCTGAGAAATTCAAGACTCTCGATTTTGAGAAATATGATGAATTGGGAGTTCCTTAAACCCACTTAAAAGTGTTCATTGGAGAGCTCAGATCTTATGCCGAGAATGAAAAGCTCAGAATACAGCTATTTTAGAAAAGTCTGACTAAAGAAGCAAGAGCATGGTACACCAGATTGGATAACTCCAAAATTCACAGCTGGGAGGAGTTAGCCCATGCTTTCTTCAGTCAATACAGATTTCAAACTCAGATGGCTCCAGACCGGTATCAAATTACCAAGGTCAAGAAACAAGTCAATGAGTTATTTAGAGAGTATGCCCAAAGATGGAGGCATCTGGCTTCTCAAGTTATCCCATCCATGACAGAGTCTGAAATGGTAATGACCTTCATAGATATTCAAGAAGGTCCATTTTATGAGAGGGTCCTAGCTGGAATAGGAAAGACATTATTAGAAATGATTAAGCACGGAGAAATGGCCGAAATGGGATTGAAATCAGGGAAGATTCAAGACCTGACCGCTTTAAAAATTGTAGCTGAGCATATCGAATCTGTAAGTTATGGGAACAACCCCCGGAGGGTCTATAAAAAGAAAGAAAAGGATGTTTCCTTGATATTATAAGGACAAAAAGGCAATCAAAACTTGCCTATTCAGAGGAGAAACTATTCCTCTTTTCAAGCACAGTCTTCAAACCCTCCATTGCCAAAGAGTAGAGAAGTCAAGCGCTCAAGAGTGTTCACACCCTTAGGGGATTCACTCAAAAACATTTTCAAACTTCTGACAGCTCAGAAGAAAATCACTCATCTCCTTCCACCAGCCAACCCTAGTGGAAAGGGCTTTAATACAAGCAAGAAGTGTTCTTACCATGCTGGAGCTCCAGGCCATGTCACTCAGGATTGTTGGGCCCTAAAGCATAAGATCCAGAATTTAATTGACAGTGGTGAGATAGTGGTGACCAAGCCCGACCAACCACATGTTCAAGACAACCCTCTCCCTCAACACAAGGAAGATGAGGTTAGCATGATCAAATATGTGGGTGGTTCATCATAAATCAGCAAGGATAATTTTGATAGATGATATTATTCAGAGTTCCAGTTCATGATGGAACGAGAGTTAAAGTTTCTTGGCAAACAAGTCAATCAATTGGCAAAATTGGTGATTCATCAACACCAAGACACACGTCAATTGTTTAGTCAGGAGCATGCTAGTGTCCTTTATCTTATCGCAAATACTCCACCACTTACTCAAGAAAGTGAAACACTAGAGGAAAAGTTTGTAAGAAAAGCAAAAGCTAAAGTCCGTCAGGACTTTGTCAACAAAAGGGAATTCACCTATTTAGGCCAACCGATGGAAGAAATATTGCAGATGCTAATCAATGATGTAAAGATCACAACATTACTATCTCCAGTCAATCCACGCTCAAAAAGATTTGATGCTATTGGATTATGCCAATACCACTCCCACTCTCGCGGTTACATCACTGAGGAATGCTGGGCACTCCGCCATCTTATT
The DNA here is from genome assembly GCA_020205505.1 of Panax japonicus. NCBI lineage: Eukaryota > Viridiplantae > Streptophyta > Magnoliopsida > Apiales > Araliaceae > Panax > Panax japonicus. Next base: position 69,279,795 of record CM035095.1, on the reverse strand, counting down.
CAAAATATGATTGACAACAGTGATCTGCAAATGGTAGACAATAACGATGTGTCATCTGAGAGTGGGGACACATTTACTCCAAGATGGAAGGAAGTTGTAGCAGTTATATCCTTTAAGGGAGATTTGGCCGCCACACCACTTATAATTCAACCAATTCAGCTCAAAGGTGTTGAAAACCCTTTGAAAGTGGTTGCACAAAAGCCAATCATATTGCCATTCAGGCCACAATATCCTGTCATCAGGCTTAAAAAAGTCCCATGGAATTATGGAGAGGCTGAAGGATCAACGTCAAATACAACTGCTGCAGTGTCTAAAGAAAATCCACTGTATCTTCCTTAACGAGAGATGAAGCCTATCATCAGATCTAAAGGGAAAGTGCCTAAAGAGAAGATTGAAGAATTCCTCCGCAAGATGGGACATATGAAGCCAAGGTGGTTCAAAGCTCGAAGGAAGCTCCACAACAGATCTCTATTCTGGACTTGGAGTTCTAATAGATGGAGGATCATCCCTAAACCTCTGCCCCTATGCCACATTAGAAAAAATAAGCATCAATCTCAACAAGATTCAAAGCAACCATATAATCATCAAAGCCTTTGATGGATCTCAGCGAAATGCTGTCAAAGAGATTGAATTACCCGTGGAAATCAGTCCACATACATTCTACGTATCCTTCCAAGTGCTCAAAATCACCACATGATATAATTTACTGTTGGGACCTTGGATTCATATGGTGGGAGTCGTCCCATCCACTCTTCATAAGAAGCTCAAGTATATCATCAACAGTAATCTGGTCACTGTCAATGCCGAGCCAGAATGACCTGTTCAAAGTGATATACCACTTATCAGTTTCAATGAAAAAGTTGAGCCTGTCAGCTTCCAGGCCCTTGAAGTGAGCAACACTCACTATCATCCCATTGGGGCTCCACCTCTGAAACCTAGAGTTTACGCTGCGGTAATGTCGGCCACTCAAGAAATGATATCCTTGGGTTTTCAACCTGGACAAGGGTTAGGAAAGAATCACCAGGGAATCAAATGCCCAATTCAAGTTTCCAGTTAGACAGGGTTAACCAAGTTAGGCTTCTCCTCTGGGTCCATTCACAGGAACTCGCAAAAGCATAAACCGATTTCTTATCTACAATGTTGTTGCCTAAACCTACGGGTGATAATTCTGTACAGCCTCTACTGAAGGTTCCTGCCCCTGTGGTAGCCATTTTACTTCCTAAGCCTATACCGGTTAAAGGAAAAGAAGTCCTGATTCTAGACCTTGAGGTGGAAGAAAGGAATCAAAGGCGTAAACATGATATTAAGAATCGGTTGTCAAAGATGTACTTCCTGGCACATACCAAGGGTATAAACAAGGATATCTTAGATGACGACTGTCCAGACATCATGGTCATCATTCAAGAGAAGGAGGACGATAACATCCCCTTCGTCACAGCTGTCCACCAGGACTTGACCCTTGGCAATTGGAGCAGCACTCCTTGTATTTGCCGAAAATGGTAAAAAACGAAGAAACTCCCTCTGCCCTGTAGATAACAATAACTGCTTACTTTTGTTGCATAGTATTAGCAGTTGCTTTTGTCATTTCATACTGAGACTTTGTATGAATGAACAGTTTTATATATTAAGTGAAAGCATTTTGTTTCAGGACTCTAAAGTTAGATATGCCTAAACTTGTTAATGAAGTGCCTATTCTTTACAAGGATTGCAACTTTGATGTAAAGTTGGACTCTGACTTGATGAAGATTGAACAAGAGGACTATGAGATACCTCAGGAGATCAAAGAATGGGTCGAAGACAAACCCAAGCCAAATCTTGATCAAACCACCTATTTTAACCTTGGAACCTCAAAAAACCCCAAACAAATCCAGATTGGAACGGACCTTATTCCAAACCAAAGGAATGACATGGTTACTCTATTGAACCAATTCCAGAATGTGTTTGCATGTTCTCATGAAGACATGGTCGGTTTTTCCACTGATATCGTCATTCATTACCTTCCTATCAAAGAGAGATTCAAGCCAGTCAGACAGAAACTTAGGAGATTAAAACTTGAGTGAAGTTTGAAAGTCAAAGAAGAAATTGTGAAACAATTTCAAGCCGGCATCATCATGGTATCAACTTACCCTAAGTGGCTATCCAACATAGTCCCCATGCCTAAGCCCGGAGGGAAGGTGCGAGTTTGCGTGGATTATAGGGATCTGAACAAAGCTTGTCTCAAAGATAGCTTTCCCGTACCATTCATCCATATACTCATTGACAAAATAGCTCAGTATGACATGTACTCCTTTGCTGATTACTTTCCTAAATACCATCAAATCATGGTTGCTGAAGAGGATCGTGAGAAAACTGCATTCATTACTCCTTGTAGAACCTTCTGCTACAGATGGTTGTCATTCGGCCTCATTAATGCTAGAGCTACCTATTAGTGAGCCATGATGGCTCTTTTCCATGATCTAATACACAAAGAGATAGAAATCTACGTGGATGACATTATTATCAAGTACCAAAGGGAGGAAGACCACCTAGATTATCTCAAAAAGCTCTTCAGCCGATTACGTAAGTATAACTTAAAGCTGAACCCAGCCAAATGCGCCTTTGGCGTCAAATCAGGCAAATTGCTAGGATTCCTAGTAAGTCACAAAGGCATTGAGCTAGATCCTGTAAAAATCTAGGCTATCATGGAAATGCCCATACCCCAGACAGAGAGAGAAATACGAGGATTTTGGGAAGAATCAACTTCATTAGCTGATTCATCTCCCAACTCATAGCAACTTGTGAGCCTATCTTCAAGTTTCTAAGGAAGAACTCCTCCAATAAATGGAACAAAGAGTGTCAACAAGCCTTCCTTTCCATCAAAGAGCAGCTAATCAAAGCTCCTATTTTGGTACCTCCCAAGGATGATATTGGCCTGTTTATTCACCTGTCGATTAATGACAATGCCATGGGCTGCATGTTGGGACAAAAAGATGATAGACGGTGAGAAAGAGCTATCTATTACCTCAGCAAAAGATTCTGCAGCAGTGAACATAAGTTCACTCTGATTGAGAAAACTTGTTGTGCTTTAGCATGGGCTTCCATGAGATTACAACATTATCTCCATGGTCACACAACCAATCTCATATCCCGCGTGGATCCTCTCAAGTATGTGTTTAGTAAACCCATGTTGAATTGTCGATTGTCCAAATGACAGTTGATCGTACAGCAATTTGACATCATCTACGTGACTCAAAAGTCTATCAAAGGTCAAGGAATTGCAGATCAATTGGCCTCCATACCTTCAGGGGATTTCAAACCCTTGGAAACATACTTCTCCGATGAAGGGGTAATGACAGTTCAGCGACACCATCAGTACAATACACACCAACTGTGGAGGATTTATTTTGACGGAGCTGTAAACATGGAAGGTTCTGGAGCTGGATCATTTCTAGTATCCATTTCGGGGGAGCAGTATCCCGTTGCCGTCAAATTGTAGTTTGCCAGCACTAACAACACAACTGAGTATGAAGGCTGTATCATGGGGTTGAAACTAGCCTAATCCATGGGTGTCAGATAATTAACTGTATTTGGAGATTCTGAGTTGGTAATCAGACAAACCATTGGGATTTATCAAACCAAAGAACTACATTTGTTTCCTTACCATAGACAAGTTATTTAGATGGCTGTATATTTTGAAGAAATATACTTCCTCCATATTCCTCAGAATAAGAATGACTTTAAGGATGCATTAGCAACTTTGGCCTCCTTGATCAACATACTTGATAAGGAAGACATGCCAAATATCACATTTGACCGACAAAAGGCACCAGCTTACGGGAACTACATTGGAGAAGTATAGGATGAGCTACCTCCCATACAACACCCTTAGTATCAACATATCAAGGAGTATCTGTGAGATGGATCTACACCCGCTGAGGTGAGTCAAGCTGAAAGAAAGCGGATCCATAAAATCGCCATAAAATTCTACCTGAGTGGAGACGCACTCTACAAAAGAGATGCAGGATTAGTCCTTCTCAGAAGTTTAGACAAAGACCAAGCTCAGAGGCTCATGGATGAAATCTATGGTAGAGTATGCGGCCCACACATGAGCAGCCCTCTACTTGTCAAGAAAATCCTAAGAACAGGGAGGGCATTTCTGGCTCTCTCTCAAGGCTAACTGTGATGAAAACATCAAGAGATGTTATCAATGCAAAATCCATGGGAATACTATCCACGCCCCTCCAAGGGAGCTCCACAATATGAGTTCTCCCTGGCCCTTCTCAATGTGGAGAATGGACTTGGTCGGGCCCATCGAGCCCAAAGTAAGCAATGGTCATCGTTTAATCTTCATCATGATTGACTACTTTACCAAGTGGGTAGAAGAAGCCTCTTCCCCCAGGGTTACTAAAGAAGTGATCATTGGTTTCATCAGAAATAATGTCATTTATTGATATAGACAACCAGAGGTGATTGTATCAGACAATTCCAAAAACCTCAACAACCAAATGATGGAGGTGTTATGCAGTAAATTCCACATCAAACATCTCAACTCCGTCATCTATTGTCCAAAGATGAATGGTGCTGTTAAAGCGGCTAATAAGAATATTAAAAAGATCATGCAAAATATGTCTGCCAATCATAAAGGATGGTCTGACCTGTTGCCTCTGACTCTATTAGCATACAGAATAACAATGCACACTTCCAATGGGGCAACCCTCTACTCATTAACCTATAGAATGCAAGTAGTGCTCCCCATAGAGGTGGAAATGGAATCCCTCAAAGTGTTGATAGATGCTCAGCTGGATGAAGACCAATGGTTACAAGATCGGTACCACTAATTATCTCTAATAGATGAACGGAGGGCCACAACCATCTTCCATGGTCAGTTATACCAACAGAGGATCGCTAGATCCTACAACAAGAAAGTCCAGCTACGTTAATTCAAAGAACATGTCTTGGTCTTAAAGAAGGTTCTTGACAACCAAGATCAATCTAAAGGAAAATTTGCCCCAAACTAGGAAGGCCCATTTGTTGTCAAAGAGATATTGGCAAGAGGAGCCCTCAGATTATAAGAGATGGATGGCGAGGAATTTCCCCAACTCATTAACTCGGACACCGTAAAATGGTACTATGTCTAAAGTTACCTGTAAACCAGCATCCTGGCTTTGAATCATCAGATTCCATCAGTCAATTCAGGTTTTCAAAACCTTTTTCACTATATACAAAACCTTTCACCACATCATTTTGTCCCACTAGGGATAAAACCTTTCACACCTTCAGTTTGTCCCACCAGGTGTCAAACATTTCAAAACTTCAGTTTTTCCCACTAGGGATCAGATATTTCACAACTTCAGTTTGTCCCACTAGGGATAAAACTTATCACAACTTCAGTTTGTCCCACCAGGGGCGAACTACGTATACCTGATCTCCCCAATACACGGGAGTATGTAAGCAGCCATTTTTATGGTCCGGTCTAACTATAGAAAAAAATAATAAAATCTCTCTACACCCTCTTTACGACCTACAACTTTTAACCTTTTCACGCTAGTTTAGAACTACGTAGACCTAATCTCCCCTCATCAATGGGACTACATAGGCAGCCATTTAGTGTTCGGTCATACCCCCTACCAAAACACAAAAACTTATCAATGGTACTGGGATCATCCTTCAAACCTTCAAACCATACATTATTGGCTTAGACCAAAGGGATGGAACTACCTGGTCTCCCCATGCCAATGGGAGAACCGATGACCATGTAAGCTGCATTTAAGTCCTCAAAGAGAAACACCAATCCATAAGAGATGGAACTACGTGGGCTCCCCAATACAGAGGAGTACCGGTGACCATTTGTGGGGCGGTCAACCTTGGAGAGGAAAGCCACAATCCTCTCCTTAATCACATATAAGAAGCTAGCCCCAAGACACCAAAGGGTAGGGGATACAAAGATCAATGATCAATTTTGAAGTATCTTGAGACATCTCAATGTCCATCCATAAAGGGAGAGTTCAAAACAACCAAGATCACAAGCCCTGAAGAGCAGGCAATTATCAAGCAAGGAACAAGGCATAACTAAAAGGGAAGTGAATCAAAACATATTTCCTTGCCATATAATATTGTTTGATATATACAATGTGTACTGTACATAACAAAAATGGCTAAGCTAGTCTATGCAGGAAAATCAAAGCTAATGTACAAACCCATGGATAAGTGAGCCATCAAGTCTAACATGACATCCCTCTTAGAAAATGAGGGTAACTCTATGAGCTCCTGTCCAAGGGTATCAACATGGGCCAAGAGATCTACAACCATCTATATGGTGACACTATGCTCATCAATGAATGTGCTCATCTCTGCAATGATATCAGCGGTATGAGACCTCAATGCAGTACTATCTATAGTGGCGGCATCTCGGGCAGATAGAGCACCATCCCACTCAATAACGACTGCATATCTAGATGATCGGGCCTCATCCCGCTCAGCAACAGCGGTATCCCTATGAGCTAGAGCATCGTCTCTCTCAACTAGAGCGACATCTATACCAGAAAGAGCTGTCAACATCAAGGCCCTAGCCTGATCCCTCTCAAATGTCATCAAATGTAGACTCTACTTTAAATACTCTATAGAATGTGGAGTCACAATAGTAGTAATATTGGGGGAATCAACCAGAGCTACTGTCAACCCAACAAATAACTCGTCCTCAGTGAGAGAATCAAGGTCCTCCATAGGCTCCCCACTGTCAGAATCAATATCCAGCTCTGAGGATACAATCCTATCTAATGTAATCTCTGCCTCCAACCATGTAAAATACTCTGTAGAACGACCTAGATGGCTAATAGTAAAATCAGCCCTCTCATGCTGAGCCCAACATGCATAAACCCTGGACAAATCCTCTATTGACGGAAGCCGAGATGACAAACGCTGATCTAATGCCCCATTAAAGGGATGAACATCCTAAAACTGGTCAAACTATGCCATCACATCCAGTGGATGATAAGTGGTCACGCCCCTCAAGCCAGCCCAAGGAAGATAATCCATGCTAGCGACATGAGTAATAAAGCTGTGGGGAGAACTAAGCCCTGAACACGATAAAATATCAAATGGATCCTCGATCCCTGATAAGAAAACCAACCAAGAAGCATTGTCGGTACACTCCACCAGCTAAAAGGAGTAAGACATGGCTATCTCATGGGAAAAACAATACCCATGGCGTCGGAATGTGCCAATCAGTCTCAAGTGTGTCATAAACCACACGTACAACAAGACCAAATTGCCTGTAAATACCCCCATAAAATGGGACTGGCAATACATAGCCAACCTCAAGGTCTCTGCCAGAATCATCGATAAAATGGTATATCCCTCCCGGAGAGCCCGCACTTTCATAATCACGTTGATGTCTAAATGGTCCATGTACAATGGCATATTACAAATAAGCCACTAGGCACATCAAGAGTACATCAACTCTAGTAACATGCCAATCATCCTCCGAAGTGGTGAAACCCCCAGAGTACTGCACATAACTATCCAATAAGCCAAATCTGTCAATTAGAAAATGCATGGACACTACATGCCCTGAGGAGATCTCATCCAGGGAAACTCTGCGCCTCAAACTTGTGAGGGTCATAAACTGCCAGCTCATATCGCCGACAGCCATCCAAGCGCAAGGCCTATCCAATGGAAAATCTATCAGACGCTCATACTCCTCCAAGGTAGGAGTCAACTAATGGGTCTCAAACTGGAACACCTTCCTATCCAGTACCTAATTCTACAGCATGCCCTCTACAAAGCCCAATGGAACCTGGAATGTCAGGAGGGTCATCGAGTGACACATCAGCTGATCAACTGTTGCCCGATCTAGGGATGATAGACTGTCATACCACAATCTCAATGAAGATACCATCAATACTGGCGGGGTATGATCAATGCGGCTAACTGTTGATGAAGACATCTGTAGGGTCGTGTCATAAGACCATCCAGGGGTCAATTCTAAACTCATCTCTAGAAATGCATGTCCATAAACATAATGCATACATAATATAATAGATGAAAATATGATTACATCATCATCTAAATACATCATCTCTGTATACAGCTGGAAAATACAAAAAAATGGGGCACGACCGCCCAATAACTAACAGAGGCCTATCAAAATATATAACGAGAATGGGGCACAATAACCTAATATCTAACAGAGGCCTATCAAAAGATATAACAAGAAATACATCAGAAGAAGTTGATTGTGTTGATATCTACATCATCTAAACTATCCATCTAATGTAACTCCTCCTGAGTCACCGTATCTCCGTCACTAGGGATATCAGGTCGATACAATGGAGGATCTGCATTGGCAAAACCATCTGAATATGGGCCACCTGAAGGGCCAGCCCATGACCTGGAAGGATCAAAAGTATTCACCTCGAAAGGATCTCTGCCCAAATGCCAGATGAAAAAATGTGTCCAATCCAACTTTTCGGTTAAGATATTAATCTGTGTCAAATAAGTAGGCTCTCAGATGAAAGTAATCCAATCCACCATCATGACGGAGCCAGGAACTATATCCCCTATAAACTGTGTGGCACGGGTCTAAACTCTGATGGTACGAGGGAACCACTAGCGGTAGAATGCCTCCTCAGTGAATGGTCCCTCTGACAAAGTAAAACCATCAAATCCCACCAACGAGATATCACTGATCGGCGGCTGTGATACAGGCTAATAATGTCTGCCAGGAGGATAAATCGGTATACGAATCTCTTCAGTGGTGTTCTTGATAGCACGCTCTCCTAAGTAGAGCTCCCATCCTCCATCTATGAAGAGAGGAACCCGACGGGTGGACATTACTTACTCAACACCAGTCGGGAAATAACCCTTTAAACTAATTGTCAAATGGTCCTCAGAGTAAGGAACCCATGTAATGACATCGGGTATCAACAACTCCAACTATAAACATGAATGGGTGAAACCCTCAGCTACAGGAACCTCCACCAATGTGGAATGATGCCATCACCGTCCCTGTGGATAGGTATCTAAACTTAATAGGCTAACGGGACATAGACATGGAAGCCTCTCATAGCCCCAACACTGCCAATACAAGATCAAATATCTGCGGTTAGTCAACACTCTTAACCCAAAAAATGGAAATCAAAAGAGAAATACTCACCAGCAGGAATGGGTAAAATCCTAGCCAAGCCTCTGTCAAGCCCTGCGAGCGCATACATAATCCCCAAAAGAAATAGGCAAAGGTATAGGAGCCCCAGTCAAACTCTCCAATACGGTCCACCTCCCGTATGGCGCTGACTAAAGAGAACGACACCGTGGAAGAGTTATTCGCCAGGAAATAACCCCAAAGGATGATCAAGAACAATCGTCAAAAAATGCGATCCCTAACTCTCCTGTCATCGGGCAATGGCTCACTCAACACCCCACTCATGGCGTCTACACTCAGAGGACCAATACAGACTGTCCTACCTTTAAGCGCCATAACCGGGACTCCTAGCAAGGATTTGATGGCAGTAGGGGAAATGTCAGCCACACAAGGCACTGGTGCCCCAAAAAACACCATACTAGTGATAAACTGCCAATCCATCGGCGTCATCATCACTTTGCAATCCAGTAAATTGAGAGACTGAGTCTGGTGAAACCAGGGCTTAGACAATGCCCTGAGGTAACCCCAGGGACAACGACGGGGGAGGATGAAAAAGAACGCCTTGAAACCCCAAGCATAAATAATCTCTCGGTACTCTGGGTGAAGAGTCTAGTACAGAGAATGTATAATAAACCAGTTCCCTCGAGGCTGCGTAAAGCTAGGAACTTGCATCAAATGCAAATCAACATCAGAACCTTGCTCCTCATTAATAGGAAAAAGGAAGATCAAACACAACTTTTACCTCATTCGTATGCAAATAGATCGAGGGGCGATGACTCAAATCCTCCAGAAGCTCTAGAATCATCACATTAAAGGCTGGAAGATCCCTGCGGGTAATAGAAACAACAATAGCTGGATCCGTAATTGGTATATCCTCCTCCTCGTCCTTAGCATCTGGTACCTTAACCTGGATAGGACGAATCACTGACTCCATCAATCGAAGAGGCTTTCGGGCTGAGCAAGGCTGTGGCACATTAGAAGCTCTCCTCCTCACACCTTAAGAGGTCCTGCGGGAGCTGTTTGGCATATTCAGATCCATATATCTGGACACAAGTCTCCAAATCACCTCAGAAAGGGTATGATAAATTCTAACCTAGAGCTCATTAAATGTATTTGATGTTTATATGCATGCATGTATTACTTTAACATACGCCTATAGTAGAGTTAAAAATGCATGTTTATTTAATGCCTAGACTCGTGGAATTTTTTTGCCAGAGTCTCCTTTATAAAAAGGACTATCCAATGCATGTATACATGATTAGGTGGTCATTCGGTAGAACACCAACTCACAGTCATAAACATCCTATATGCATGGAAAATGTCAAAGTTATAATACATAAGGGTAGTCTAATTACGAGGATTAATTTGCTTCACAACCTTTGCTCATTTGTCCTCAAATAGGATAAGAAATAACAGAAAAGGTACCAAGTTGACTGTTTTAAAAGTCAATTTTTTTCACATCAATATGTTCAGCATGGTTAAATACTAACATTTACTATGTTGAATATTTTTTTATCAAGTCATATGAGCATGGATATTCATTACTATGTGTTTAGAAGCATTTCATGTGATTACTTACTTTCCAACGGATAAAACTGGAAAAGAAGACATGCATACATTTCCAAGATAAAGTAGAACACTTGTACGGTGATAGATTTTGCAGAAAATAGCCCCAACTCAGTAAAACTGAAGAATAACTCTTGGATTCTCTGTGCGGCTTCAACTAAAAATGACTTATGAAAGGGAAAGACACCTGAAGTAGAACCCATGAATGGCCGCGGGTCTACCTGTGGCTACCGCAGGTCCACCTGCGACTACTTGGGTGGTCCCCATCCCCTCTGGCTTGATTAAATTTGAGTTACAAAGGAGGTCCCATAAGCTAAAAAGTCAAATCAGGAACAAAGACGCTACTCGATTAAGCGAAAAAGCCTGAAATCCTGATTTTTAGAGATCAAACTACGGTTATACATATCAATCATTTGTATTCGCCCAAACACAGGGTTCATAAAGCCGATGATCACAGCTGTTGCAAGATACCTTTGGCAATACCTCATAAAGGTCCAATGCCATCAACTTGGGGTTGTAATTCCAATAACAACTATACATTTTGTCAAAGAATCTCTCCATAGTGGGATTTCATGCATATTCACCGTTGAAGCACATTTCAACAAAGGTCAGGCAGCCCTGACGTTATTATCCATAGGCCATTAACCCTAGCAGAGCATCGGAGGTGATTTGATGATTTCAACCGTTGAAGCACATTTCAACGAAGGTCAAGCAGCCTTGACGTTTTCAACTGTTGGCAAGTAAATCCAGCAAAGCATTGGAGGCGGTCCAATGATTTTCACCATTAAAGCACATTTCAACGAAGGTCAGGCAGCCCTGACATCATTATTCGTTGGTAATTAACCCCAGCGGAGCATCGGAGGTGATCCGATGATTTCAACCGTTGAAGCACATTTCAACGAAGGTCAAGTAGCCTTAACGTTTTCAGCTATTGGCAAGTAAATCTAGGGAAGAATCGAAGGTGGTCTGATAATGTTTGCTATTGAAGCACATTTCAACGAAGGTTAGGCAACCCTGCCGTTATTATCCGTTGGCAATTAACCCCAACGGAGCATCGGAGGTGGTCCGATGATGTTCACCGTTGAAGCACATTTCAACGGAGGTCAAGCAGCCTTGATGTTTTCAGCCAATGGCAAGTAAATCCAGTGAAGCATCGGATGTGGTCCAATGATGTTCACCGTTGAATAACATTTCAATGAAGATCAGGCAACTCTGATATTATTAGCCGTTGACAAGTAAATCCAATGAAGCATCAGAGATAGTCCGATGATGGTATCCATTGAAGGACATTTTAATAAAAGTCATGCATCCCTGATAACACAAACTGTTTGCAGTAACACCAACAAAATGCTGGAAAGACATAGCGATATAAATCGGGGAAAACCATCCTCATCAGGGAGGACCAATGATGGAATCTGTTATACAAATCTTTATCAGACAAATCCCAATTCCCCAAGAGTCTCTCGCACATGAGAAGAATATCTTCAGTAGGAAAGCCTGCATTGAGGATTAAGGACTTTGGTGATAACCCCAAATGTCAACATCCTTTGGTCTCATTCATGGAACAACCTCCATTCTATACATGCAACATACATTTGCATCATGCTGCATTACATTGCATCATGATTATCTTATAATATTTCAAGTGTCTAGTGATCTTTATCCTATCCAAACCATTACATCGCATGAATATGATAAAAAGGGGCATCTGTAGACACTCAAAATTTTGCAATCCTATTACTAACCTTGTAGGGAGAAAAATTATCTTTCGGAGATAACCCTGGAAGTCAAATCAGTTCAATCTTAGAGATAACCTTGAGATATTCAGTTTCAACCCCGGAGACAACCTCAGGATGCTCAGTTCCAATCTCGAAAATAACCCTGAGGGATGCAGTTCCAGTTCCAGAAATAACCTCAGAAAAATCAGTTTCAACCCCGGAGACAACCCCAGGACACTCAGTTTTAACCCCAGAGATAACCCCAGGACATTCAACATTCACATCAACCCAATCTCAGAGATAACCCTGAGTAACAACTACTACATCTGTACAGAGTCGGAGATTACCCCGGTGAGGCGGTAAAATCATCATTTTTCCACATCAATACTATATTCATGTCCTCTCAACATCACTTCATCCCACATTTCATACGGAAGTGTCCCATAAGAACCATAACTTAAATCTCGAGTGACTACTACACAAGACAACATACTAGATAGAATTTGAAGACTTAAAGATCTTATCATAGACCCATCTTCCCGGCTTCATACAACCTCTTATCCCATGTCATTGTGTAGCTCTCGCTAACAGCATTCCGAAAAGGGACAACACGCCTCTATTGGATGCCCGAATTGAAAGTTATGAAGGTTCGAGCAGATAATGCGTTATACGAGTACACGTACTTCGAGATGACATGACTCGCATGGCTCGGGAAACCTGGGCAGCCGCAGGTAGACCCATGGCTGCCGCGGGTAGACCTGCGGTCATTTGGTCTTTAAATATGAGCCTTTGGTTGCTCATTTGAAAAAAAATAATTAGAAAAAGTAGAGAAAACTATGTCCATTTCAACACAAACACTTCTAGAGTGCTCTAAACTGAGTGATTGTTCTTTCTAAACACTTGTAAGCTCATGTTTTGCTACATACTAAAATTTAACTGGTGGAAACCGAGTTTTCAAGCGTCAAAAGCTATCTGGAGTCTTCTTGGCAGCCTATTGTAAGATATTTCAGATTTTTAAGCTTTTTATCACTTCCATATATATATATATATATATATATACTCACGTTGAGAGTTGCGTTGTGTGGGTTTGCCTGGATCGTCGATCCGTGAATTTTTATTACTTTTATATATATATATATAAATACTTATATATATATTATAATCGAACTATGCTTCGATTGAGCCTGAATATAATATTCAGTGCGTTAACTGCTTTTTATATATATATAAATACTTATGTATATACATCTTTTCATCAAATTATGTTTGATTGAGCCTGGATATACATCCGGTGCGTTTACCACTTATATATATATATATATATATATATATATATATATATATATATATATATATATATATATATATATATATATATATATAAATATATTGTTATCGAACTCTGTTCGGTGGAGTTTGGATATAATATTCAGCGTGTTTACAGCTTATATATATATATATTTACATTTTAGTCAGGCCTGGAGATCACTTCATGACCATTTATCGCTTTTATATATATATATATATATATATATATATATATATATATATTCTGAAGTCCTGCCTAGAGTTTACTTCGAGGCAATTGATTGTTCATATATATATTTACAGCCTATATATATATAACTGTTTTATCAGCCTGCGGGCTAGATTTTCCTAAATCTGGTTATTTCTCACTTTGACCGGTTCATGGTGACTAAACTGGAACCGTTAAAGTTGGAATAATTTAGATTTACTCAAATCTAGTTCTTCTTTCTAGCTTTTGTTAGTCTGCGGGCTAGATTTGCCTAAATCTGGCTATTTCTCACTTTGACCGGTTCATGGTGACTAAACTGGAACCATTGAAGCTGGAATGCTTAGATTTACTCAAATCTAATCTGTTTTCTAGCTTTTTGTACATATTGCTTTGTCATGTGAGCCTAGGAATTGTGATCATAGATTTAGCTCCTGAATCTAGATTTGATTCCCGTGATGGATATTTTTAGTTGCATCCAGCTTGTAAATTATTTAAGGTGTCTGAATTTCCTTAGATGGCCCTGATGCCCACAAGGAGTTCGGCGCTGCTATATATATTATTTTCTCGAAGATGCTTCGCATCTCGAAAATAAAAGTAATCTAGCCAAACTCCTAATAAAATGAAAGTATCAAAGGCCTTAATTACTATTGAGCATAAGGGTTTGAAAAACCTGTTTTACAAAACTTCATTTCTATATCTTGTTAAAATTGAACTTTTATACAAAATTCAAACCCTTTGTATATAGGTGCAAACAAGGCATAACATTACTTCCAAACAAACTACACATAGACCTACACACAAACACATATACACAGATAAAAGTTTATGAAAGTGGCGGTAACCGTACTATCATGAAAGTCGGGGGGTGCCTAACACCTTCCCTCTGCTTAATCAAGCCCCCGAACCTAACAAATTTTGATTTTACAGACCTCTTAAAAAGTGTGACATCACTAGGTCTTTGTGCAAACTTTTTCTCAGTTAAGTTGGTGCTACCATTTAAAAATAACAAACTGGCAACTCTTACAGTCAAATCGTCGACATATACATGTCAGATTTTATATTTACCTGCTTGGCCTTTTACTGCTTTTTTATATATAATCATATATATATATATATATAAATATATATATATATATATATATATATAGACTTTAACCAAATAGTTGAGCTTGGATCAATTATCCGTGCCTTTTACTCACTTATATATATATATATATATATATATATATATATATATATATATATATATATATATATATATATATATATTAAAGCAGTAGAAAGCTTCAAATTTGAAAAAATCTTACAATATGCTTCAGACCTCTTTTAGAGCTTGAAAACTCGATTTCCACATGTTAAAATTTGATACATTGTAGAATATATGTCTACAAGGGTTTAGAAAGAAGAATATCAAAGTTTGGAACACTCTAGAAGAGGTTAGGGGCTGAAGTGGACCGAGTTTTCTCTATATTTTCCATTTTTTTCTCTTTTGCTGATGGTGATCGCGGGTCTACCTGCGGCTCCCCAGGTAGGGCCAGGACCTGTGGGTCCCGTTATCTAGAAGTACGTGTACTCGGGCCAATGCGTTGTCCACTTGAACCTTCATAACTTTCGATTCGAAAATCCGATGGAGGCGTGCTATATCTTTCCGGAAAGCCCTTGACAAGAGCTACACAATGACATGGGATTTGACAATGTCTGAATCTGGGAAGATGGGTCCATGAGCAGATCTTCGAGTCTTCACAGTCCATCCATTGAGTTATCTTGTGTTGGTTTGACATGACTTATTTTGCAGTGATTTGGTTTGATTTGATGTTAAGTTGGTAAAATTACTATTTTACCCATTTGGGTTAGTTTTGGGGTTGATGCAGTTGTAGCTATCTTTTTTCAAGGTTGTCTCCAAGATTAAACTGATGTTGCCCTCTTACAGTCCTCAGGGTTGTATCTGAGGTATGTTTGATGTTGACTTCTGACAGTCTTCAGGGTTGTCTTTGAAGTTGGACTTGATCTCTCGGGGTTATTACTGGGGTTTGGAGTTGATCTCCCAGGGTTGTTGTCGGGACTTGGATTTGATCTCCCGGGGTTATTGCCAGAGCTTGGATTTAATCTCCCGGGGTTGTCATCGGGGCTTGGATTTGATCACCCGGGGTTGTCGTTAGGGTTTGGAGTTGATCTCCTGGGGTTGCCACTAGGGCTTGAATTTGATATCTCGGGGTTGTTACCGGGGCTTGGATTTAATCTCCCGGGTTATCGTCGGGTCATGGATTTGATCTCCCAGGGTTGTCGTCGGGGCTTAGATTTGATCTCTCGGGGTTGTCGTCGGGGCTTAGATTTGATCTCTCGGGGTTGTCGTCGGGGCTTTGATTTGATCTCTCGGGGTTGTCACCGGGGTTGAACTTGATGATTTGACTTCCAGGGTTGTCTCTAGAAGATAAATGACGATTCTGCCCTCCTACATGGTTAGTAATAGGAATGCAAAATTTTGAGTGTCTATAGATGTCCCTCTTTATCATGTTTATGTAATGTAATGGCATGAATATGATAAAGATTACTAAACACTTGAAATATGACAAAATTTAAATGATGCCTTTCAATGCAATATGATGTTATGGATGCTGAATGTTTATGTTAGAATTATTTCCAATAGTATTTTATAACTGCCTATTCCCGCCATTTTTGTAGGGGATAGAGTTGTTAATAATGGTTTCCCATGAACCGCTTTGATGTCTACTCGAACGGTAGTTTACAAAGCTTTCATCACCGAATATTTCCCGATGCTACGCTGGGGTTGTCGTCAACAATTTAAAATGTTCATCAGTGCTATTTGAGACTTATTTTATTACAAGTTTGTAGATATGTTTTCAAGATCTCTATTGTGGAGGTTTTCCCATGGCTGAGACCATCAGATTCTGACATTGGGGTTGGCACTAACGTTTTTTATCTTTTGGATGTGTTTTCCACCGAACTTACCTTACCCTTTCTAAGGTAATTTGGAGACTTTTTTCCAGATTATGGATCTAGACCAGTAGAGTAGCTCTCATAGGGCCTTTGTAGGTGTGAGGAGGAGAAATTTTGATGTTCCTCAATCTCGTCCAGCCAGGCAACCTCGCCAGTTAACTGAGTCAGTTATTCACCCTATCCGGGTTGAGAGGCCAGATGTCGTGGACGAGGAGTATGATGTTCCTATTGCGGATCCTGCTCCTTCTTCTTCAATTCCCCGCCGGGAGCTTCCAGCTATTAATGTGATGATTCCAGATCTTCTGGATGATTTGAGTCGTCATCCCTCGATCTATCTTTATGCGAATGAGGTCATAGCCATTTCCATCTTTCTTTTCCCACTTTTGGGGTAAGGGTTTTTGATCTTGATTTTCAATTTTATGCAGGTTCCCGACTTTACTCAGCCCAAGGGAAACTAGTTTAGCATTCACTCTTTGTATTAGACTCTCCATTCAGAGTACCGGGAGATCGTCCATTCACGGGGCTTTGAGGCTTTCTTTTCTATCCTTGTAATGAATATATTTTTTTTTCGAATTCTGGGGACAGATTCCTTTTAAGGATGGAAGGATATAACGATCGAGAAATTTATAATTTAAATTAGATATTTATTGAATTAAGTGAATATTTTTAATAATTTATTTATTGAGATAAATAAATAATTGATGAATTGTGGTGAATCAATTTAGTAATTAAATTGATTAGTGTAAATTAAATTGAGTAATGATAATTTAATTTGAATGATTTAATTTAAGGAAATAGTTAAATTAAATTAATTGCTTAATATTTAAGAAAATAATTAAGCTAAATAAATTGTTTAATGGAAATAAATAAATTAAATAAAGTGAAGTGTCTAGTTTATTAATTGAATTAGATATAAAATTATTTATTATTTATAATGGTAAGTATAAAAGAAATTATTTTAAGTACCGTTATAAGTTATTTAAATCAATTAAACTAAGTTATTTAAATTATCTAAAGTGTGACAATTGGAAACTATATAATATAAATAATATAATAATAATTTAATTTGGGGGAGTTTTGGTTAGCCAAACAATGCCTTATGACCTTTGGCATTATTCAACTGACGCTACCTTTTTGTTTTTCAACCTGATGTACGTGGGGAAAAGGGAGTTAGTGTATATTAAGCGAATTAATTTTTAAGGCTTTCTAGATAGCAGAGAAATAGAGAATTACAGAGTGTTGAGAGTAGGAGAATTGAGAGGGTAATCTTTGAGATTTCAAGTGGAAGGAGAGGATTGCTAAACCTTGCTATCATCCTTTGGAGCATATAATCATGGATTAAAGGTATACTCTATTTCTATTGTTCATGCTTTGAGTTTCAAGAATGAATTTTCTGTAAATTCTAAATCACGTGAATTGTGATGTATATATGTTCATAATGAATTGCAAAACTCTGTTAATTATCATGTAAACTTGTTATTTGTTATCAAATTCATGAGCAATTGGGTTTGAGAAAAAAAATGAAATCACAGTGTTTATGTTTATATAAAGTAGCTTAGAAAGTACCAAATTTCTTGTCCAATATGTGTAGTAATATTTAATTTGTTGTTGGATTGTGGTAATATGGTAAGAAACAAAAACAACGAAGTTTAAATCATGTCAATTGATTTAGAAACTAGTTCGTAGCGATCAAATTCGTTAAAAGTATAAAATGAGGAAATTTGGGAAAAGTATAGTTTTTGATTCTCAAAAATTGTGTTTATATAATGTTTTGTATATAGAATGGTGTTTAGTATGTGTAACTATAATATGAAAATGTGAAGCTGTTGTAATTTGGTGTAATTCGGTAGAATTGAGATTTTATGGCCAAAGTAGAGTTTGTTTCGAGCTTCTGCAAAAACCGGTGCTGAGGCGTCGGGCGGGTGCGCGGTCTGGAGGGTGGCTCTCGCGCGGGAGTATAACATGTGGGTGCATGCATGCTACGTCGTGCGGACGCAAGGTTAACCAGTTTAATACTCGTACGGTCGCGCGAATGGCCTGTCACAGACAGTGAAGTCTGCTTAATTGCAGGTCATGTGTAATGGACTTGGGGTAGTTTAACATGCATGTAAGGATACTAAAATATTAAGTGGATTACAATAACAGATTGTAATGTGTTGTAATGCAAAGTGTAAAGATTTGAAATAATTATTTAAATACGTTATAAAATGAAACCAAATGTGATGTTTTTAAAATTAGAGATGAATGATTAAGTTATATTGGATTGTAATGAGATTTCAGATTCGTTAAGTATATTTAACCTACGTGGTTAGGTGCTAGGTTAGGGTTGTGACCTAAATGATGGTTTAAACCCTAAAGCTAATATTCATGCGATTAATTGTTGTTGCGATTTCAATGATATATGTAGGATAATTGGATATTATTTTGCACTTGAGTAGCTTACAATCAAGGCAAGTTTTTAACTCTACCTTGTTATTATGGAGCAAGTTCTCTAACCTTACTTTTATAATTGTTCAAGTTTCTAAACCTTATCTCTTTACAATTGAGCAAGCTTTCTAACTTCATTCTTTTCATATTGAATGGTCAGAGTGAACGGACAATTCAAATGGATGGTCAGAGTGAACGGACAATTCAAACGTTTGAAGATATGTTAAGATCTTGCGTTATGAATTTCGAAGGGAGTTGGGACGAATATCTACCGTTGGTGGAATTTTCGTACAATAATTGTTTCCACGCTTGTATAAGCATGCCGCCTTATGAAGCGTTGTATGGAAGGAATTACCGAACTCCATTGTATTGGGATGAGGTGGGTGAACGTCGGATGTTGGGACCTGAGATGGTACAGCAAACGGCGGACATGGTGAAGATAATACGTGCTCGATTAGTTGCAGCCCAAGATAGACAGAAGAAGTATGCAGATCCTCACAAAGAGAAGAGAGAATTCGATGTAGGATCTTTTATTTTTCAGAAAGTATAGCCTTGGAAGGGGAAGATACGTTTTGGAAAGAAAGGGAAGTTAAGTCCAAGGTTTGTAGGACCTTTTGAGATTTTAATAAGGGTAGGAGAGGTGGCCTATGAAGTAGCCTTACCTCCAGAGATGGAACGCATTCATAATGTGTTTCATGTGTCTGTGTTGCGTCCTTATAAACCGGACTATAAACACGTAATATAGTATACATCTATCCAGATAGAGAAAGATTTATCTTATGAGGAACTTCTAATTCAAATTATTGATAGGAAGGAACAATTATTAAGAAATAAGGTAATACCTTCAGTGAAGGTGTTATGGAGAAACCACAATGCTGAAGAAGCAACGTGGGAACTCGAAAGTAAAATGAAGGAAGATTTTCCTCATTTGTTCATGTAATTATAAGTTAGATTCTGGGGACAGAATCCTTATAAGGGGGAGAAAATGTAACGCCCGAGAAAATCAGATCTTTATGACAATTAAATTTTTATTTGATTATGTGAATTAAATGAATTTAATTGATTTATTTTGTGAGTAAGCTATGCGAAGGTCGTTATATGACCTAGAATGTGTTTATGTGGTTAGTAATCTGGCTACGTACTAGAATTAATTGCTTAGAATTTTTGAGATGAAAATAAATGTTTTCCAAGAAATTTCCGTAAAAACACTATTCATCCGTTTCTGTTCGGGGAATTATTTTGAAATTTTGAGAAACGCTTAATGATAGAATATTGAGATAAGATGAAGTATCTAATAATATTTCATTTATGGCAAACGAAATTTTCACCTGCGGACTTAAAACCTAAGGGTTGAGTATATTGATTTTCGGGAAGGAAATGAAACGCGTAGAGGTAATAGCTTTATGATTAAAGCTTGTTATACAAGTATGATGCTATTTAGTATCTATGCATAATATGATGAGTTAATACATAGTACAATACGATTATAGTACGAGTATTATATGGA
Organism: Panax japonicus; assembly: GCA_020205505.1. NCBI lineage: Eukaryota > Viridiplantae > Streptophyta > Magnoliopsida > Apiales > Araliaceae > Panax > Panax japonicus. The sequence goes on along the minus strand of CM035095.1, from coordinate 69,258,985 downwards.
GAAAATACGTGAATTATATGTATGGAATACGATTTGTATTATAGAATTAAGTTAAGACTTAAGGTTAATTCATTTGGGTTGGATTATGATTAGTCCAATCACTTGAATTAGCAAGCCCAAGGGATTAAGTATTAAGCCCAAGTCACGGCCCAATATTAGATTGGTTAAGCCCAATACAAGAAAATCGAACCGTGGATTGAACTGGTGGGTCACCGGATGGGTAAAACCCTTGGGGCAAGCCATCGGGATAACCCATGGCAAGGTGGGCCGGTCACTTGGTGTGCAAGGCAAGATAATCACTTGGTCACCAAGTATTTTTCTTGGTGACAAAGTGTTGAATAGTAAGGAGGTGGGATATTTGACCAAAAAGCCCTCCCTCTTGTTTTCCTATAAATAAGAAGCCTATGTTGGCCATTTGATGTTTTTCCAAGACTCAACCAACATATTTGAGAGAGAAAAAGAGCTAGACTTAAACTATTCTTCTACCTTGAAGCTTTTTCATTAGAAGTTCATCAAGAACACAAAGATTGTTAAGGTAATGTTCCTTAATAATAGTTTCCATCTCTTTTGGTTTTCTTTTAGTATGGAGAATCATAAATGGGTGGTGTATGTCTAGTATTGGGGAATAAGAATGACTTACCATAAATTCAATCTCTATAAGTCATGAGATCATAAAAATCATAAGGGTTGTTATAGTTTAAAATCATGAAATTATTGATTGTTGAGATTGATTGTTGACAAACAATTGAACTCCATCAATATGTAAATATGTGCATCTTACTTGGTTAGGATGCAGATATGAAGTCCATGGAGTATTCCATGTGATTTGTCTTAGAGAACATTAGTAACGAAGTTATGGCGAATTTCACGGAAATAGACGTTAAAAGTTTAAAACGTTAAAATTCCGGATTGGTAGTCAAAAGTTGACGTGAGACTTGAAAACATTGTTTTTTAATGTCAACACGTGAGATAGGGTATTTAAGAGTAGTGGACTCGAAAATCGTCGGATTCTGACTTAAAACGAAGAAAACGAGCATTGAACGCTCATTAATGTTTATGAACACTTAAAAAATGAACTTAATAGTGAATTTTGAGTTAACAGATTCGAAAGTGTCAAATTCTTATATGAACGCATAAAGTATGTCATTTATAACGTGCAGGATTTTGAACGGACCAAATCAGACTTATAACGAAGATGTTATGGCTGCAAGAAACTCACCAAAATTTTATGTGTTAAAAATTTCTGGTACTGAGGTCTGGCGCCGCGGCGCCAGACAGTGTGTTTAAGTGCCACGCCGCAGCGCCAGCACAGTGTTGTTGGCTACTAGAAAGTGGCGCCGCAGCGCCATTGGTATAAGGGAGTCTCGCGCTGCAGCGCTGAGACCGAAGCATGGGTACTGCTAACTGGCGCCGCTGCGCTGGTCTTGTATAGTAATGTAACGCCGCGGTGTGGGTTCATGGTAATTGTTGAATGGCTTAGGTTTTGAACTTCAATTGTTCAGGGACCTATAGGAGTAAAGTTTATGCACTTCATAAGTGTATTAAAACTATGCCTATACTACCAATACTAAGGTATATGGTATTGAAACTTAGGAATTCAATACATGTTAATAATGTATGAATAAAGAACGCAAAGTGATGTCAATAAACCCTAGTTGGGGAAACAACGTTGGTACTTCACCAATGATGATAGAGTCCGGTTAATAACGTAAGTTGATTAATAAGTTGGGACGAAGGGTAATAAGTCGGGACGAAGGGTAATAAGTCGAGTTGACTTTATTAATGATATTAAGTTAACAAAGACATAGAAGAGAAAGAAGTTGGTAGGAACAATGTGAATAATTGTTTGGTAGTTGATTACAGTATGCTATGTGAATATATCATGTAGATTGTATAAAGGCTGTAGTAAGTCGATTAAGTTATTTGAAGACGTTGAAAGGCAAGTTTTCTTAACGCTTGTCTAACTTTCAAGTTATTCAAGTTTTATGTGATTCATTGTACTGAATTGCATAACTAATTTTAAAGAAAGGGTCAATGCCAGATTTAACTCGTCTAGACTACTCGTAAGATATAAATTGATTGATATTTATATATTTCTATATAGAAATGTTAACTCTATCCTATGCCAAGTAATTGGTATGGATGTGAAGGTAAGGTTTGTCTATGAACAAACAAAAGTATTTTTCATCGATTATTCGATGGGCACGAGAGTTTGCCAATTATGGGCACGCGAGTTTACCAAATGTTAAACGTAAATACGTTTATCGAATGAGTGTTGATCAACATAGAGTACTATAGGCTGATCACCTAGAAGTGCTCCTAAGTAATGCAGATGTACAGCCTTAGTGATGTGATATCCTTTTCAAGTATGAAAACAGAAAGCTACTGTTCATGGTCTATCGACTGGTTCAGAATTCCTAATCTACTCTATAATTTGGGAATTGATGTTATGTATGATTAAAGTATTATTGTTTCATAATACTTCATAACTATTTGTTCAGTTATGCATGAATTGTTATATAATTCACGAAGGTGGTATTACTGTTATCCTTTGATAAACTTGTTGAGCTTGTTATGCTCACTTCTTGCGTGAATTATATGATTGCGGTTAAGGATGAACGTACTGAGAATGCTAAGAGAAATAAGGGCAAAGCTAAGATGGATGCTTAGCCATCGTGTAATAGTTTAGTATGTTTGTATGTATTATACCTTATGAACAATGAACTATGTAATCAGTTTATGAACATGGGAAGGATTATACTTTGATTGTAATAAGAAGATAGTAATTACATTCATTATGTTGTATTGCAATGGAATGATTGTAAAGTTATGAGTATCGTGTAACATCATATGTCGGGTTGGAAGGAACTATGATGGTGCTGGAATATGCTGCGAAATTTAACGAGTTGGCAAGGTTTGCCACATATCAAGTCAATACTGATGAGCGCAAAGTGAGAATGTTCAAACAAGGATTGAAGCCCTGACTTTACAACAAGGTTTCAATGTTCCAGCTGAATACATTTGAGGCTGTACTGGAGAAGGCAATTATCGCAGAAAGTGGAAGCGATGCCTTGACCAAGTACAACCAAGAACAGAAGAAGAGGAATAATGAAAATGAGAATAAGGCTGGTGGAAGTAATGTTGGAAGTAACAATCAAAAGAGGAAATGGAGCGAGAATTCGACTGTGGGAGGACAACAGGGAAATTAGCAGAAAAAAAAGTTTTAGGCTTGTTCAACTTGCGGGAAGAGCCATACTGGGGTATGTTTGAAGGGAAAACGAGTGTGTTTCAACTGTGGTCAGGAGGGACACATTGCACCGAACTGTTTTAGTCCGAAGAAAGGAGCATGTTTCACTTGCGGTTCAAAGGATCACATGGCTCGTGATTGCCCTAAGAAGCCAATGGGAAATGCAAGTGGCGGAAAAGGAAACAACAACGGTGGTGGCGCATTGACTATTACTGGACTAGCACAGTCAAGCCGATCTACTACTAGGACTTTCAATATGACCGTGCAGGATGCTGTATAGTCTAAGGATATGGTGTCAGGTATCATTCTGATTAATGGTATTAATGCTTATGTACTATTTGATTCGGGTGCCACTTGTTCATTTATATCCGATGAATTTGCTCAGAATTTAAATTTGCCCCAGGAAGAATTAGAATTTCCCTTAAGTATAGAGATTGCGAATAAGGAAGTGATTCCCGTTAGATTTGTATATAGGAATTGTAGAGTGGTTATAAAGGGTCATGAGTTGATGGTAGATTTGATACCAATTAGACTTGGTGAATTTGATGTTATTCTGGGAATGGATTGGTTATTCAATTATGGAGCAGTAATTGATTGCCAAAGGAAGTGTGTTAACCTTATGACTCCGTCAAAGGTTATGTTCTTTGGTAGCAAGTCACCTCGACAAGCAAGTTGTCTGACGGTGATTCAAGCCAAGAAGTTGTTAAGACAAAGATGTGTACGATACTTAGCCTACATCGTCGATACGCAGAAGAAGAGTGCAAAGATAGAAGAGATACCGATCATAAAAGATTTTGCTGACGTATTTCAAGACGATTTGCCGTGTCTTCCGCCGGATCGACAAATCGAGTTCGTGATTGACTTACTACCAGGAATGGCCCCGATATCTAAAGCACCATATAGAATGGCCCTGGTAGAGATGAAAGAGTTGATGGTGAAATTGCAAGAATTGCTTGATAAGAAGTATATTCAACCAAGTGTTTCGCCATGGGGAGCACCGGTGTTGTTTGTTAAGAAGAAAGACGGATCGATGCAGCTTTAGATTGATTACCGAGAATTGAATAAGGTTATCATTAAAAATAAGTATCCATTACCTAGAATCGATGACCTATTCAATCATTTGAAGGGAGCAAGGTATTTCTCTAAGATAGACTTGAGAAGTGGTTATCATCAGTTGAAGGTGAGGCCGGAGGATGTACCGAAGACAGCGTTTAGGACTCAGTATAGTCATTATGAGTTTCTTGTTATGTCTTTTGGTTTAACCAACGGACCTGCAGCGTTCATGGAATTGATGAACAGGGTATTTAAACCATTCTTAGACAAATTTGTGGTGGTGTTTATTGATGATATATTGGTATATTCCAAAACCAAGGAGGAGCATGTGGAACACTTGAGATTAACGTTGTAGACATTGAGAAAAGAGAGATTGTACGCTAAGTTCTCAAATTTTGAATTCTGGTTGGAATGTGTACAGTTTTTCAGACACGTTATTGATAAGGACAGAATTTCGGTAGATCCATCAAAGGTTAAAGCTGTAATAAACTGGGATCAGCCGAAGACACCGTCAGAAGTAAGAAGTTTCTTCGGATTGGCGGGTTACTATCGGCGTTTTATTCAAGACTTCTCTAAGATCGCGATTCCATTGATGAATTTAACTAGGAAAGCGGATAAGTTTGTTTAAACAGAGAAGTGTGAGGAATGTTTTTGAGAATTGAAGAAGAGGTTGAGTTCAACACCTGTGTTGTCGTTGCCTGATGATACAGGAAATTTTGTGGTGTATAGTGACGCATCACATAAAAGACTAGGTTGTGTGCTTATGCAGAATGGCAGAGTTATTGCGTATGCATCACAACAGTTGAAAGATTACAAGAAAGGGTATCCGACTCATGACTTGGGGCTGGCGACAGTGGTATTTGCCCTCAAAATTTGCAGACATTATCTTTGTGGAGAGAGGTGTGAGATATATATCGACCATAAAAGTCTGAAGTATATCTTTACACAAAAAGATTTGAGCATGATACAAAGAAGATGGTTGGAGCTGATCAAAGTTTATGATCGTGAGATTTTTTATCATCCCGGAAAGGCGAATGTTGTTGCTGATGCCTTAAGTAGGAAGGGACGGGAGAAGTTAATGGTGTTATCTGATCAAGAGAAGCTGGTGTTGGAAATGGCTAAGATGGAGTTGAAAATTAAATGTCTGACAGAATCCAATGAAAAGTTATTCCAGATGGGGAATAGTTCAACGTTGGTGGATAAGGTTAGAAATGCATAACTTCAGAATGAATATTGCGAAAAGATAAAATAGAGGATATCTGAAGGTGAGGAAAGCAAATTCAAAATTGATTCGGAAGGGTTACTTCGATTCAAAGGGAGAATTTAGGTTCCAACGGTACCAGGGGTTAAAGAAGAAATTCTGAATGAAGCTCACAACTCATGATATTCGATTTACCCTGGGAGTAAAAAGATGTACAAAGATCTTAGACATCATTTTTGGTGGCCGAATATGAAGAGGGATGTGGCTGAATGCGTGGCAAAATGTTTAACGTGTCAGAAAGTCAAAGCTGAACATCAAAGGCCAAGCGGATTGTTACAACCGTTGAAGATACCAGAATGGAAATAAGAGCATATCACAATAGATTTTGTGGTAGGTCTTCCAATGACTCAGCAAGGTTATGACGCCATTTGGGTGATTGTTGACTGACTGACGAAGTCGGCACAATTTTTGCCAATCAAGATTTGGTTTACACTAGATAGGTTAGCAAAACTGTACGTGAAGGAAATTATTTCAAGGCACGGTGTACCAGTGTCCATTGTATCAAACAGAGATCCATGTTTTACATCTAATTTCTGGAAACGACTACAAGAGTGTTTGGGAACCCAGTTGAGAATGAGCACAACATACCATCCTTAGACCGACGGACAAAGTAAGAGAACCATCTAAACATTAGAGGATATGCTCAGAGCATGTATCATGGATTTCAAGGGAAATTGGGATGACCATCTGCCATTGGTGGAATTTGCCTATAATAATAGTTATCACGTGAGTATTAGCACGCCGCCTTATGAAGCGTTATACGGTAGGAAATGCACAACTACATTATGTTGGGATGAGGTAGGTGAACGTCAGCTATTGGGTCCAAAATTGGTTCAATAGACTGTGAGATCATCAAAGTGATTCGAGAAAGATTGAATGCAGCACAAGATAAACAGAAGAAATATGCTGATCAACATCGACAAAATAGAGAATTCGATGTCGGTAGTTATGTTTTCTTGAAAGTGTCTCCCTAGAAGGGGAAAATTCAATTTAGCAAGAAAGAAAAATTAAGCCCTAGATTTATAGGACCTTTTGAAGTGCTTCGCCGAGTTGGCGAAGTGGCGTATAAGGTAGCTTTACCTCCAGAGTTGGAACACATTCATAATGTTTTCCATGTATCAGTATTGAGGCCATATAAGCCTGATTATAAGCATGTTATTGAATATGAGCCCTTATAGTTTGAAAAAGATTTGTCATATGAAGATGTTCCTGTTCAAATTTTTGACAGAAAAGAGCAAGTACTGAGGAATAAGGTGATACCTTCTGTTAAGGTAATCTGGAGGAACCACAATGCTGAGGAAGCTACGTGGTAACTTGAAAGTGTTATGATGAAGAATTATCCTCGGTTGTTTGCTTGATTTTGTATAGCGATTCTAGGGACAAAATCTTGTTAAGGAGGAAAGAATGTAATGAATAAATTTTTATTTTTATTTTTTTTGAGTTGTGATTCTAGGGACAAAATCCTTTTAAGGAGGGAAGGATGTAACGATCGAGAAATTTGTAATTTAATTTAGATATTTATTGAATTAAGTGAATATTTTTAATAATTTATTTATTGAGATAAATAAATAATTGATGAATTATGGTGAATCAATTTAGTAATTAAATTGATTAGTGTAAATTAAATTGAGTAATGATAATTTTATTTGAAGGATTTAATTTAAGGAAATAATTAAACTAAATCAATTGCTTAATATTTAAGAAAATAATTAAGCTAAATAAATTATTTAATAGAAATAAATAAATTAAATAAAGTGAAGTGTCTAGTTTATTAATTGAATTAGATATCAAATTAATTGTTATTTATAATGGTAACTATAAGAGAAATTATTTTAAGTACCGTTATAAGTTATTAAAATCAATTAAACTAAGTTATTTAAATTATCTAAAGTGTGACAATTGGAAACTATATAATATAAATAATAAATAATAAATAATAATAATTTGATTTGGGGGAGTTTTGGTTAGCCAAACAAGGCCTTATGGCCTTTGGTATTATTCAACTGACGCTACCTTTTTGTTTTTCAACCTGATGTATGTGGAGAAAAGGGAGTTAGTGTATATTAGGCGTATTATTTTTTAAGGCTTAGATAGTAGAGAAAGAGAGAATCACCGAGTGTTGAGATTGGGGGAATTGAGTTTAATACTCGCGCGGCCGCGCGAGTGGCCTGTCACAGATAGTGAAGTCTACTTAATTGCAGGTCATGTGTAATGGACTTGGGGTAGTTTAACATGCATGTAAGGATACTAAAACATTAAGTGGATTACAATAACAGATTGTAATGTGTTGTGATGCAAAGTGTAAAGATTTGAAATAATTATTTAAATAAGTTATAAAATGAAACCAAATGTGATGTTTTTAAAATTAGAGATGAATGATTAAGTTATATTGGCTTTTAATGAGATTTCAGATTCGTTAGGTATATTTAACCTACGTGGTTAGGTGCTAGGTTAGGGTTGTGACCTAAATGATGGTTTAAACCCTAAAGTTAATATTCATGCGATTAATTGTTGTTGCGATTTCAATGATATATGTAGGATAATTGGAGATTATTTTGCACTTGAGTAGCTTACAATCAAGGCAAGTTTCTAACTCTACCTTGTTATTATAGAGCAAGTTCTCTAACCCTACTTTTATAATTGTGCAAGTTTCTAAACCTTATCTCTTTACAATTGAGCAAGCTTTCTAACTTCATTCTTTTCATATTGAATGCAAGTTTCTATTCCTATATTATTATTGCTCAAGTTCTTAAAATTGAGCAAGCCTAATCTATCCTGAATATGTTTGTACAAGTCTTATAACCTAATTCGTTATATCGAGCGAGTTTTACTTTCCTAATTTTTATTCAAAGCACATATTGTTCTAATACATCAATTCAAGTGAGATTGTTCTAACTCTTTTGGTTATAGCATTTTACATGTTTATCATGTTTATTCAATTATATATTGTTGATATCCAATCTTTGACTTTGATAGCTTTGTACAGTTACACATTCTTGTGTTAAACCTTTATTGAGGGAAATTGAATAGTGTTCTAAAATTCTAGAAAAGCTAGTTCTAAACTAAACTTTCTTTAGTGCGAAAATTCTAAATTCAAACTGAGACGAATAACCCTAATATAGGGGATTTTTGTACGTGTAATGTTTAGATGTTTGTGCACAATACATGGTATAAAGGGCTGATCATCCTAAGTATGCTAAGAAGGGTCTGTACAGTCTAATGACCGTTAAGGTTAAGGTAATAATACCTATATACCGGAGACATAGTTCATGGTCTTAAGACCCTCAGACATTGATTTCGAACTTGTGTTATGTTCTTAATTCTCAGAACAAGTTCATTATTGTTCAGCACTCATTGTTCACTCTTATATTGTTATCGTTATTACTTTCTATATCAATGAGTAATTGTTTGCTCACTCTTGCAATTAACACTGCAGCTAAGGTTGAAAGAGTCGATGAGCCATCTACCAGCAAAGGGAAGGGCAAGATGCCTATGAGCTGAAGAATTAATGAAGTTAATTTAAATGTTTCATGTTATAAGGCTTATTTAATTATATGATGTATTTCACATATTTATGTAATAATTTTAAGGTTAGATTACCTGGGATTTATTTTGAGATTTTGATGTAGCCCTTTAATGGGAAAGATGATTATTTAAGCTATTTAAATTACATATTTATCCCTTAATTATGGGTAGTTAGATGTAATGTTATGATAAGTGAGCACCAAATCTTGTGGGAATGAAGTACCTGGATTTGGGGGTGTCACAATCCCTCCCCGTCATTGCCCATAGGGTTATTTGACGGCTTTGTCTGAGTGCTGGTTCCACCAGACTCAGTCTCTCTATTTGCTAGATTATGAGGTGATGATGACACCGATTGATTGGTGATTCATCACTGGGTTATCGTTTATAGGGGTGTCAGTGCCTTTGGTGGCTGACATTTCCTCGACTACCATTCGATCCCTATTGGGAGTTCTGGCTACGACCCTTAAGGGTCAAACAGTTGGTTTTGGTCCCTTGAGTTAAGATGCCATGAGTTGGGCTCTGACTAAGCCTTTTCCTAATGATCCAAGGATTAGAGATTGCATTCTTCGGTAACTGTTCCTAATCATCATCAGGGGTTGTTTCTTAGCGGATAACTCCTCGACAGTTTCTTTTGCTTTAATCAACTCTACTCGTGATGTGGACCATATCAGAGACTTTGACTGGGGCTTATACACCTCTACCTACTTCTTTAGAGGGATGTGTGTAAGACCCAAAATTTTATGAATAAAGATTATTTTTTTTCTCAAAATATATTTTTGAATATTATGGTGTTGATTTGATATAATGTTATAGTTGTAGGTAATATTTACAAATTTTGTAAAGTAAGCAAGTTGTTATAAAATATTCGATTGGTCGGGGAATATTCGTTTTAACAGGGAATATTCATACGACGACACAATCATTGGTGGACTCCACAATGGAAGTATTGTGGGGGTTAGAAAATGACAGATATATATTTTTATAAAATTAGCAGCGAAAGTTTTACCGTTAACTGTTAAAATACCCGATGGTAAAAGTACAGTAATATGCGTGGTTGCATAGTAAAATATGGTTTTGTACAATATCTTTGATTATTGATGCTTACGTGAGAAGTCACTCAATTATACTCAATTATTGCTGCAGTAATTGCTGCATAATATCTCTATTATTATTGATTCAATTATTGTCACAATATCATCTGCATAATATTTTATATTATTAAATTAATAATTGAGACGACAAAGTTATTCATATTATTATTTGATTATTGACGATGTCTAGAAAGTCCTGTCGAGAAAAGGGGTTTGGTCACCTAATTGCTCGCCAATAGGGAGAAATTCTTATCGGAAAGCCCCCTCTTTCCTGGGAATAATCTGGTTGTTAAATATTTTGAGTTATAATATTAATGATGAATAATTTTGTGTTGATTAAAGATGAAATTGATATTTTTATTGTGTTAGGATTATTAGTGTTAGTGGAAATCTTTATTTATTTCGATAATAATTGATTTATGGAGGTTAAATTGACCAATTGGGTAATTAATCGGATAAATGAACAATTAATTGTTATTAGTTCACATGCATATACCTATTTGTTCACATGAATGGAACTATTGATTCACATGCATGTACTATTAGGGGAACTTGTGCAAGTTTGATAATACTTGTAGGACTAAATTAAAAATGTGTGATTATCAAAACTATGTTTTCCTATAAATAGAAGCTCATTCTTCTTTCATTCTCACCAATTCACAAAGACTCACAAGAGCAATTATAGAGAGAGAAGCTATAAAGAGAAAGAAGAAGAGTATTCAACTACTTCACTATTCCAGTATCCAGTCTTCTTATAAGGTAATGGATATTATTTTTGTTCAATATTCGTATGAAATAATATTTTCTTCCATACTCTGTAGTATGTAAGTAATATTATTTCATTTCATATTCCTAATTCTACACTCATTTTGTTAAAATATTAGTTCTATATTCCGTGAAATTAGTAGAATATCTTTGAAATTTGCGTTTCATCTAGTATCTTTTCACAGGGATATTTTTTTGAACATTCTTTTTAAATTTTAAGCTTTTCATGTCAGTGTACTATTCACGGGGTACTATTCACGGAATACTGTTCACAAAGTACTTTTCATGAGATACTATTCATAGAGTACTATTCCTAAAGTATAATTTATGAGGTACTATTCACGGGTTACTATTCACTCGAGTACTATTGACCGGGGGTACTATTCATCACAAAAATTAATTTCTTTTCTGTCCAAATCATTTTTTTGGTGCAATATTATTCTCGAATTTTACTCCACAAAGTAGTATCATGTTGACAATTTAGAAATTATTCAATTCTGGATAAATTAGATTATAAATCTTTAAAATTTATCTTTTTCTTTACTATAATTGAATTATTATATCATTGTCATTATCCTCATGCTTATATTGTGATGAAAGTCATCTTTAGCCATAGTGCATAGATGGACTGTTGATTGGTATGATTATAACCAGGGATTATTCGGTATAATCATGACCCGTAATGATGTGGTTAAAGTCCTCATTGGCTCGTAGTGCATTGATGGACAATTGTTGGCATGATCATGACTATTGGTGAAAACACGAATATCCTTGGGCCGTAGTGCATGGATAATTCGTGGTTGTGATGCTAATGAATATCCTTGAGCCGTAGTTCATGGATAATTTAGTGATGTGGATTATTTATTAAGCTGAGTGTTAGCGATAAAATTGATGATAAACTTTTTAAATCATAGAAGATAGTAGATATCATGCTCTACTTAACTCTTTTAATGGATTGCTTGTCAGGGAACGGAGTGATGGTCAAAGATGGTGTTATAGTAGTCCTCACTATTCTATGGAATAGTGTGATAATAATTGTAATGAGGACTCCATTTGAGTTTGGATATTGTCTAGAAGATAATATTCGTTTAAAAACTCTCAGCTCATATTGTATAATTAAGTTTGTATTTGTATTTTGTACCATGTATTTGACAACTCAAAATGGGTGATGTATACCAATTTTGGGGGCGTCATAGTTGGTATCAAAGCTTAGGGATATGATCCCTAGCTGAGATGTGAGACTAGAACTAGGAGGGGAGAGACGGGTTAATCCTTCGCTAGTATGACCTACCTAAGTTATTTGTTATTTAATTGGTCGGTCAGAGTATAGGGATAATATGTGGCATGTCAATTAACCCTTGTTTTGTGGCAATGTTTGAAAATGACACCTGAATATGTTGAGATAAGCAATGGATCACAGGAGACCGTTGAGCCACCACAGATCAATAACCATGAAAATGTGCACCAGGAAGGCAACAATCCTCATGTACATAAAAACACCAACCAAATGATGAACGACAGAATGTTTAGAGGCTTTCTACAATTCATGTAACATCAGGAGAGAGAGAGACTCCTATCCAAAATGCAAGTGGAAAAACTGGCAACTCTCGGAAGGTCACCGCTAAGCAGTTCAAAGAGTTGGGACCACGAGAGTTTTTGGGAAAGCCAGAACCACTTAAGGCAGAGACGTGGATAAAGCATATCACCAAGTTATTTGATGTCTTGGGAAGATCTGAGGAGCAAAAGGTTCCCTTTGCCACCTTCATGTTGCGAAGAGAGGCAAATTATTGGTGGAAATCCGTAAAGCGTACCCAACCTGCCGCAATTAAGATGTCTTAGGAGAAGTTCCAAGAATTGTTCAACGACAAGTACTTTTCCGAAAGTATTCGTCACATGAAAGAGGTGGAGTTTATCAAGCTGGAACAAAATAATACGATCGTGACGCAGTACGAGGCTAAGTTTGTCGAGTTGTCTCGGTTTGCTTCCCATCTAGTTGATAATAAGGAGAGAATGACGCGAATGTTTCTGCGAGGTTTGAAACCCAAAATACGTCAATACCTAATTTCTCATAAACTGTGTTTGTGTTCAGATGTTGTAAATAGGGCTCAGTTATTGGAGCACGATAATGAGTCAACCCAACCAAGAGAGAGCAGCGGGAAAAATGATAATACCAGTGGTAGCATTCATCGAAGCTGTGACAACAAATGTGGAGGGAAGAAAACATGCCCGAAATGGTAACCACTTCGGTGGTAATCGTGGCCAAGATAATAGAAGTGGAAATTTTAAGAAGAGGAGATTCAACAATGATGGAAAGACATCAGCACCAGCACCCGTTGTTAAAGAAGGAGAACGACCAACGATCGTATGCTTCAAATGCGGAGGGGAGGGACACATCAGTCCAAACTGTACGCAGAAGTCCAAAACGTGTTATAATTATGGAAGAGAAGGTCATCTAGCTCAATTTTGTCGTGCAATAAAGCCAAGTCCAGTTGGGATAGTGACACCAAATGTCCTCCCAGACAAGTCAAAGCTGGTAGTTCAAGGGAGAACGTTTGTCGTAACCTCCCAAAAAGTAAGAAACCCGAACGAGGTCATCACAGGTAAGCTAATCATAAACTATTGCGAAGTCTATACCTTATTTGATACCGGTTCTACCCATTATTTTATTTCTCCTACTTACGCTTAACGTTTAAATTTAACTTTGGAGAAATTAGACTTTGACTTATCAGTTAAAACTTCGTTGGGAGAAACCTTCATTATATCCACTATTTATAAGTCTTGTTTGATTCAAATCGGCACCATCACATTACCTGTCGATCTTATCTCTTTGAAAATACTTGCATTCGATGTGATTTTAGGAATTGATTGGTTAACTACTCATCATGCTAAAGTTGATAGTTTTCATAAGGTTGTTAGCTTTCATATTCCTAACCAACCTATTATGCGAATTTAAGCAACCAAACCACTAAAGTCAATTACTGTCATATCAAACCATAAAGATATTCATTTATTAAAAAATGGATGTCAAGCTTTCTTAGCCCATGTCACGGATTTAAATAAAAATACATCAGATTGAATGATATTTCTATTGTTAATAAATTTCCTGACGTATTCCCTAAAGAACTTCCTGGCCTACCCCCAGAGCGTGAAATCAAATATTGTATCGACCTTGAACCCGATAAAAAACCCATATCCAAAACCCCATATCGAATGGCTCCTATTAAACTTCAGGAGTTAAAGATCCAACTGCAGGAATTGTTAAACATCAGTTTCATTTGTCTTAGTACGTCTCATTAGGGTACTCCTGTTCTATTTGTGAAGATGAAATATTGGAGTATGCGACTTTGTATTGATTATCGGGAGTTAAACCATGTCACCATCAAAAATAGGTACCCGTTGCCTCGTATTGATGACCTATTTGACCAGTTGCACATCGCCAAATTCTTTTCAAAGATCAATCTTCATACCTGATATCATTAGTTAAAGATTAAAACTGATGACATTCCAAAGACTACATTCAGAACTCGCTACGGGCATTACGAATTTCTAGTCATGTCTTTTGGATTGACTAATGCTTATGTTGCCTTCATGGATATGATGAACTGAGTATTCAAGGAATATTTGGATCATTTTGTGGTCGTCTTTATTGTTGACATCCTCATTTACTCCAAAAGCCATGAAGATCATGAGCAACACTTGAGGCTGATACTCCAAAAGCTTCGTGAAAATAAGCTTTATGCCAAGTTGAAGAAATACGAGTTCTGGCTTAAGGAAGTAGCATTCTTTGGGCACGTGATATCAAATCATGGAATATTTATTGACCCATCAAAGATTGAAGCAATTCAAATATGGTAGCAACATAAATCAGTAACTGAAGTACGTAGCTTTCTCGGCTTAGCTGGTTATTATCAGAGATTCGTAGAAGGGTTTTCTCGAATCGCTACTCCATTAACTTAGCTAACTCAAAAAGATACAAAATTCAGTTGGAGCGAGGAATGTGAGAAGAGTTTTCAAGAACTCAAGAGGGGACTCATTTCAGCACCTGTTCTGATAATACCATCTGGTACGGAGGGATTTGTCATCTACAGCGATGCTTCAGGCAGAGGGTTAGGATGTGTTCTCATGCAACATGGGAAATTTATAGCCTATGCCTCATGACAACTCAAAGAATATGAGAGAAACTATCCTACTCATGATCTAGAGTTGGCAGTAGTCGTTTTCGCACTAAAGATCAAGAGACATTACTTGTATGGGGAGAAGGTGGAGATCTATACCGATCATAAAAGCCTAAAATATTTCTTCACCCAAAAGGAACTCAACATGCAACAACGACATTGGCTTGAGCTATTGAAAGATTATGATCATACAATTCAATACCAATCTGGAAAAGTGAACGTGGTAGCTGACACATTGAGTAGAAGATTATATGCGGGTACAAGTGCGATATTGTTAACGCAAAGGCCTATTTGTTATGACTTACAAAGGATGGAGATAGAGTTAAAGACCGCAGGTCAACCCGTGGCAGCCATGGATCTACCTGCGGCTACCCAGGGTGGTCCCTTCTCCCTTCGGGTCAATTAAATTTGAGTTACAAAGGAGGTCCTAGAAGCTAAAAAGTCAAATCATAGAAAAAGGTGCTACACGATTAAGCAGAAAGGGCCTGGAATCCTGAATTCATATACCAAACTGCGAGTCTACATGCAAGTCATTGGTATTCACCCGGATACAGGGTTCAGAAAGCCGATAACAAAAGATATTGAAAGTGGACCTTATCAACGCATTGCAAAGGTCTGATGCCATGAATTGGGGGTTGTGATTGTAATCAAAATCATATATATGATAAAGATGGGCATTTCTAGACACTAAAAAAATTTCATTCGTGTTACTAACCATGCAAGAGGGCAGAATTGTGTTCCAAAGACAACCCTAGAAGTCACATCAGTTTCCAACCCCGGAGATAACCCCAGGAGATCAAGTTTTAACCTCGGAGATAACCCAGGGAGATCTAGTTTCCAACCCGGGAGAGAACTCCGGGAAAGTCTGTTCCAACCCCAGAGATAACCCCAAGGGAGAAAGTCCAAAGCCTGAAGTTATCCCCAAGAGGTCAAACCAACCCCAGAGATAACCTTGAGGATGGTCAAAGGCAATGGTAGGCCAATTTCAGAGATAACCTTGAGAAAAGACTCCTACAACTATGCCAAAGCAGGAGATAACCCTGTTAGGGGAAAATGGTCATTTTTCCACCTCAACATCACCAAAACATCATCTCAACACAGTTTAACTCAAATTGTGCCATAAGATATCCTACAATAACCATAGCTCAAATCCCACGAGTGATAATTGCACAAGACAACGAAGACATGGAGATCTGGCCATGGACCCATCTTCTCAGATTTAGACAATTTCTAATCCCATGTCATTATGTAACTCTCATCAATAACTTTCTGAAAAGGTATAGCACACCTGCATCAGATTCCTGGATTGAAAGTTATGAAGGTTCGAGAGGACAGCGCATAGCCTGAGTGCATATATTTTGAGACGATGGGACCCGCAAAGCCCGGATCAAATATTTGTGGCTTTTAACACTTTTATATATATAGCCTTGAACTTAAACAGTTGAGCCTGGATCAAATATCCATGGCTTTTACTTCTTTTATATATATCCTTGAACTTGAACAGTTGAGCCTGGATCTAATATTTGTGGCTTTTAAAACTTTTATATATATATATATATATATATATATATATATATATATATATATATATATATATATATATATATATATAGCCTTGAACTTGAACAGTTGAGCCTGGATCGAATATCCGTGGCTTTTACTTCTTTTATATATATCCTTAAACTTGAATAGTTGAGCCTGGATTGAATATTTGTGGCTTTTATCGCTTATATATATATATATTTACTACTTTTATATATATATCTGCTTTAACTGCTTTCACAATGTAGATATTTAATCTTCTCGCCTGTGGACTAGAGTTATCTAAATCTAGCTATCTCTAACTTTAATAGGTTCAAAAGTGGCTAAACCGGAACCGTTGAAGCTAGAATGGCTTCGATTTCTTTAAATCTAGTTTTCTTTCTAGCTTTTGTTCATATTAATTAATCATGTGAGCCTATAAGCCATGAGATCAAGGATTCAGTCTATGAATATAGATCCAGTTCCCACAATGGACCCTTTTCAGCTGCAGCCAGCTTGTAAATTATCTACGGTGTCTGGACATCATTGGATGGCTTTCATGCCCATAAGGAGTTCAGCACTGCTATGTATCTTATTTTCTCGAAGATGCTTTGCATCTCGAAAATAAAATCAATCAATCCGAATAAAGAATAAAATTGAAGAATCAAAGACCTCAATTACTATTGAGCATAATGGTTTGAAAACCTGTTTTCCAAAACTTCACTACTATATCTTGTTAAAATTGAACTTTTATATACAAGTAAAACCCTTTTTATATAGGCCTAAACGAGGCATAGCACTACTTCCAGATAATTACACATAGGCCCAATACACACGCACAGACATGCATATAGTTAAGGTAATTAAAAATTTGCGGTAACCGTATTTTTCACGGAAGTCGGGGGTGCCTAACTGATGAGTATGAAATATGTTATATTTTTATTCCTTAATACTTAATCTTTTGTATTTATTTTGTGCCTAAATAAAATCATTATTCTTATATTTTTATTTTAGGTACAATTAAAAGGGTTCCATGATTTTGGAAATAAATTGGAGGAGGTTTACGGGATTCCTAGCAAATCAAGGATTCAACAATTAGTATCATAAATGGATTTGGATTCACGCGGTAAGGAGTTTAAGCACATGGCAATTGTGGGATTTAATTCGAATTTCAAATCTGAATTTTGGATTCTAGAAGATTAGTTTTTACAATTCTATTGTAATTAGGATTTCATTTAGACTAAGATTTATTTCCAATTTGAATTCTATTTTTTATGAAAACTAGTGTAATTTGTAATTCCTTTTAGGATTTGGATTTCTACTTCCTATAGAATTTAGGACTTTGTCTAGCACTATAAATAGAGGATGAGAGTCAGGGTTTTATTCATTCAACAATCAACTATCATCTATTGGGGTGCAGACTCAAGAGCATGTTAGGCTAGTTTTTTTCATTCTATTCTAAATGGAGGTGAATCCTTGTTACAAGTAATTGATTAATTGAGCATTATTATTTATTCCTTCTTATGTGAAATTTCTTCTGATAATCTGTTTTCATTGATTGCATGCTAGTTGATCTAATTAATTTTATATGACCAATTGAGTTAATTTGATCAT
The DNA here is from genome assembly GCA_020205505.1 of Panax japonicus. Taxonomy (NCBI): domain Eukaryota; kingdom Viridiplantae; phylum Streptophyta; class Magnoliopsida; order Apiales; family Araliaceae; genus Panax; species Panax japonicus. Next base: position 69,240,733 of record CM035095.1, on the reverse strand, counting down.
TATCATCTGCTAGATTAATATTGGTATTACGTGTAATTGATATCTGTCTTCATCACAAGTAGCAACTTGATAATACTAATTGTGGACCAGCTTTTGTTTATTGTTAAGATTATCAGAAAACAAGTTAAACAAATCGAGCTTATGTGTTTGTTTCTTGGATTAGCCTAATTCTCTATTTCTTAATGCTTCTATCATATTAAATCTAGAGATCTTATTCTAGGTTGTATGTTAGTTAGAATCTGGTGGAGAGCTTGTTTCATACAGCGATAGTCTAAGGAGAATTTCAGATAGCAGAACTTATTGTTATCTAGGGCTAATAGTTTCATTGAATGGAAAATAATAATAAATTGATTAATTGATTGTTGTACTTGGTGAAACTGAACTGCATAACTAAAGTTTTGACATATTTCGTTAACTTCATCATTAATTCTTGTTCTCTTAGTTTAAAAACCCCCTATCTTTATTTTCTCTTAAAATAATTGAATAAATATAAAACAAATTACTCTTTGTGGGATCGATCCTTACTTACTACTCCCAAATTTTGGCGCCGTTGGTGGGGAGTGATTTGGCGTTTTGTTTTTATTCTATTATTATTTGTTTTGTTCTTGTTTTATGACTCGATCTTCTCAGGCTACTATATTAGATTTTGATCCAGAGATTGAGAAAACTACAAGGAGGTTATGGAAGGAAAAACTTAAAGTTCAACAGTCTTCTGCAGATATAGACGAGGCTTCTGCATCATCATCAGGCCTCAACTTATCTTTGGAATTATTATCCAATGAATCATCCATCGAATTTGATAAAGAAGAAGAGATGGCGATTCAAAACAACAATAGAACTCTCAGGGAGTTGGCAACTCCTAATTAAACCAATAACCTCTGTGCATTGAATATCATAATTTAAATGTTGCATTTGAACTTAAATCTGAACTAATCCATTTACTACCTACTTTTCGTGGTCTTACAGGTGAGGACCCCTACAAACATCTGAAGGAATTTCATGTGGTGTGCTCCACTATGAAACCACACGGAATCACCGAAGAACAAATCAAGCTGAGAGCAATCCCATTCTCCCTAGCAGATTTGGCAAAGGATTGGCAGTACTACCTACCCTCAGGTTCAATATAGTCTTGGAATGACATGAAGCAGTTGTTCTTGGAGAGATACTTTCCAGCCTCAAGTGTAGCCAACATAAGGAAGGAGATATGTGGGATTAGACAATTTAGTGGCGAGACACTATACGAGTATTGGGAAAGATTCAAAAAGCTTTGTTCCAGCTATCCCCCACATCAAATAGATGAACAACACCTGATCCAGTATTTTTATGAAGGGTTGGTACTAATGGATAGAAGCATGATCGATGCAGCTAGCAGAGGAGCACTAGTTGACAAGACCCCAGAGGATGCAAGGAATTTAATTGCAAACATGGCAGCAAACTCGCAACAATATGGCACTAGAACAAATCATGCACTAGTAAGGGTAAACGAGGTAAGCACTTGTGTTTATGGTCAACAAATTTTTTAATTAACTGCTATGGTTAGACAATTAGCTACAGGTCAACTACCAGTTGCAAAGGTTTGTGGAATATGTCTACAACCAAATCACAATACAGATGAATGCCCAAAATTACAAGATGATGAGGCTGTGCAATAAGCTAATGCAATGGGAAATTATCAGTCACAACCTCAGAGAAAGTATGATCTGTACTCAAACACGTATAACCCAAGATGGAGGGATCATCCAAATCTGAGTTATGGGAGCAAGCAAGAGGCACCACCTGCATTTCCACCTAGGCAGCAGGGCATCCAACCAGCCCAACCTCAATATCAATCGAAGCAAGTAGTCCCTGCACCTACTGGAACACCATTAGAGGATATGTTCAAAGCATTCATGGGACAGACACAACAATTCATAGGACAAACACAACAGTTCATGAATCAGACACAACAGTTCCAGCAAGAGACAAAAACTTTGGTTCAAGATTTGAGGAACCAAGTAGGACAACTGGCTACAACTATGGGGATATTGGAATCCAGATGCTCAGGAAAATTCCCATCTCAAACAGTAGTCAACCCAAGGGAGAATGAAAGTGCCATAACTTTGCAGAATGAAACACTGTTGGATACACCACTGAACTCCGTAGAGTTTGAGGAGGAAGTAGCTAAGGAGGAAACAAAAAAAATTCAAGGTACAACCTAACCCTCTTAATCAGCTTTAAAACATTCCTCTTCCCTTTCCTCCCAGAAATTTGAAAACCTCAAAGAGAGATGAAAAAGAAAAAGAAATTTTGAAAACTTTTAGAAAAGTAGAAGTGAACATCCCTCTCCTTGATGCAATTAAACAAGTGCCACGGTATGCTAAATTTTTAAAAGAATTATGCACTAATAAAAAAAATTGTAAAATGATGAAAGAGTAACAATTGGAGAAAATGTATATGTTGTTCTTCAAAGAAAAATGCCTCCAAAATGTAAAGATCCAGGAATGTTCACAATCTCATGCAAAATAGGAAAAACCAGATTTGAAAAAGCCATGCTAGATTTAGGAGCTTCAATTAATGTTATGCCTTTATCTGTTTATGCTTCCTTAAATCTAGGCTCTTTAAAAAAAACTGGTGTGATTATCCAATTGGCAGATCATATTAACACTTACCCCCGAGGGGTAATTGAAGATGTCTTAGTGCAGGTGAACGAACTAATCTTTCATGCAGAATTTTACATTGTGGATATGGAAGATGATATATCACCAAACCCTTCCCATATCTTGTTAGGAAGACCATTCCTAAAAAATGCAAGAACCATGATATATGTGCACAATGGGACCTTGACAATAGAATTTGATGGAGAAAATATTCAATTTAATATCTACGATGCCATGAGGTACCCTAGTGATATAGGACAGATTTTTGCTATCGATGTGAGAGACTCTTTAGTGCATAGAGCCTTTGAACAAATGCATCGGGATAGCTTGGAGGTAGCCATCACCAACTGTATGGATATGGACAAGGAAGATGAAATTAAGTAAACTCAGGAATTAAAGGAAATTATGGCTGCACTACACTCATTGCCAAAATTCTCAGATAAGTCAGCAGTACATTCTATTCAATTTCCTGTTTCTCATCAAAAGTTATTACCTTCTGTTGTACAAGCCCCAACTCTAGAATTGAAACAATTACCTGCTTATTTAAAATATGCATATTTGGGGACTAATGACAGTTTGCCTATAATTATTGCTAGTAATCTAACCAAGGTACAGGAAGAAAAATTGCTGAGAGTCCTAAGGTACCATGTTATAGTTTTTGGTTGGACAATAGCGGATATCGAGGGTATTAGTCATGCCATGTGCATGCATCAAATATTGTTAAAAGATGGAGCTAAGCCTACAAGAGATGCGCAAAGGAGATTAAATCCAAACATGATAGAGGTGGTGAAAAAAGAGGTGCTCAAACTGCTTGATGCCGGTATCATCTATCCCATCTATGATAGTCAATGGGTGAGTTCAGTGCAAGTAGTCCCAAAGAAATTCGGAATCACCATTGTCAAGAACGATGATAATGAGTTGGTGCCCAAACGAATGTAGACAGGGTAGAGAGTGTGTATAGATTATAAAAAATTGAATGTTGTAACAAGAAAGGATCACTTTCCACTTCCTTTTATTGATCAAATGTTGGAGAGATTAGCTGGGCACACTTATTATTGTTTTCTAAATGGTTTTTCAGGATATAACCAGATTGTGATTGCACTCGAGGACCAAGAGAAGACCACATTCACATGTCCCTTTGGTACTTTTGCCTACCGACGGATGTCTTTTGGACTGTGTAATGCCCCAGGTACTTTTCAGCAATGCATGGTAAACAATTTTTTGGATCGTTTAGAAGAATGCATCGAGGTTTTTATGGATGATTTCATAATTCATGGTGATTCTTTGGATGCATGCTTAGATAATTTAAATTGTGTTCTAGATAGATGCATGGAAACTAATCTTGTTTTAAATTGGGAAAAATGTCATTTCATGGTAGAACAGGGAATAGTACTTATCATGTTGTGTCATCTAAAGGTCTTGAAATTGATAAAGCTAAGATAGGTGTTATATCTGCTTTACCTTACCCCATCAGCGTGCGGGAGATTCACTCTTTTCTTGGTCATGCAGGATTTTATCGAAGATTTATCAAGGACTTCTTGAAGATTGAATTACCCTTATGTAAGTTGCTGCAAAAAGATGTGGACTTTCAGTTTGATGATGAATGTAAGGAGGCTTTTGACACTTTAAAGAAATTATTAACTTTTGCTCCTGTCATTCAACCTCCAAATTGGAAGTTGCCATTTGAGATCATCTGTGACGCAAGTAACTATGCAGTGGGGGCTGTTTTGGGACAAAGGATTGACAAAGCCGTTCATGCCATCTACTATGCTTTGAAACTTTGAATGAGGTTCAGATAAACTATTCCACAACTAAAAAAGAACTTTTATCTGTGGTTTTCGCTTTAGATAAATTTTGATCATATTTGCTTGGTACTAAGTTATAGTTTATTCTAACCATGCTGCTCTCAGGTATTTGCTCACCAAGAAAGATTCTAAACCAAGGATTATTCGATGGATTCTACTACTACAAGAATTCAAATTAGAGATCAAGGATAAGAAAGGTGCATATAACTTAGTAGCGGATCACTTTAGTAGGATATTAAGAGACGAAGAGGAGCTACCATTGCATGATTCTTTCCCGGATGAGCAGTTACTTTCCATCCATGCTGAGATTCCCTGGTATGCATATATGGTGAATTATTTGGTAGGTGCATATTTTCCTATAGAATTTTCCAAACCCCAAAAAAAAGTTAAAAAGTGATGCTAGACACTATGTTTGGCATGATCCATACTTATGGAAATTTTGTACTGACCAGATAGTTAGACGGTGTGTGCCTAACAGTGAATTTCAATCTATTCTTTACTTTTGTCATTCTCATGTTTGTGGAAGACATTTTGGTACAAAAAGAACTGTTAATAATGTTTTGAAAAATGGTTTTTATAGGCCATCGCTTTTTAAAGATTCATATCTCTTTTGTAAAACATGTGTTAATTGCTAAATGACGAGAAATATTTCTCAACGAAATCAAATGCCCCAAACTCCTATATTAGTTGTTGAGATTTTTGATTTGGGGTATAGATTTTATGGGACTTTTTCCTTCATCCTTTGGGAATTTATATATTCTTTTGGTTATTGATTATGTCTCAAAATGGGTGGAAGCAAAAGCCACTAGGACTGACGATTCTAAAGTTGTTGCATATTTTGTTAAGACTAACATATTTGTCAGGTTTGGAACACCACGAGCCATCATTAGTTATCACGGAACCCACTTTTGCAACAGGGTGTTAGCAGCTTTGTTCAAGAAATACAATGTTCTGCACAAGGTTTCTACATCCTACAATCCGCAGAGTAATGGTCAAGCTGAGGTGTCTAACCGAGAGATCAAATCCATTTTGGAGAAGGTACTCAACCCGAGCAGAAAGGATTGGAGTCTGAGATTAGATGATGCACTTTGGGCCTTTAGAACTACGAACAAAACACCTATCACCATACAGGATTGTGTTTGGAAAACTATGCCACTTATCTGTTGAGTTGGAACATAGGGCTTTTTGGCCAATCAAGCAATGCAACATGAGTTTGGAGGCAGCTGGTGTGACAACCCGAAAATTTCTAAAATCTTGAATGATTAGAATAAAGGTTAAAGAATAAAACCTAGATGAGAATTTGGGGATTTATTTAAATTTTTCAAGTAAAACCTATATGGTTTGATATTCGAATGAGAATAGATAAAATAAGGGTTACAAAATTCCTAAACCCTAGAAATGAATTAATATGTACTTGAAGGAATATCAAGAATAAGGTATTACGATACCTGTAAATTCAATGTGAACGGAATAGTCTGAGAAATGTTATATAAGTACATATGAAAATTTTATTATTGGAGATAAGATTTTACATGAAGAGATGCTATGAGGTTAAACGAAGATGGGTATATGTATAGAAATATATATACTTAGTAAGGTGTTATATATATTTTAGCAAGAGGAATGATGAATTAAGTTAATGACATAATGATCAAGATAAAACTATGTTAGTAATTAACATAGCTTGAGTGTTGGCCTTGCCTGGCAAATAAGAATTTGAATAAGTATAAAGTCGTTAATTAATACGATTAACAATGAGAATGCAGTAATTTAAAACTCAAAATTTCAGTTAGAGATAGAATTTTGAAGTAAGGACTACTCGGTTGCGTCCGGAACGTCGAGTTTAGTTAGAATGGACAGTAAACACAAAATGTGTAAAGGTTGACTTTTGGTCAAAGTCAACAGTTGACTTTTTATGGAGAAAAGTCAAAATTAGTGTGTGAAGTGAAATAAGTTATGATTATGTGAATTATGGATATGAGTAAATAAATATACATTATATAATATGAATACATTTATCTTGTATATAAAAGTGAAGTAAGAATTAAGTTATGTAACCTTAATATATATATTAGGTGTGATTATTAAATAACCTAAATGGTTATCGTTATTTAGTGGTCCTAATATTTTATTTTTATACTAGTGACCTAATTTAAGAGAATTGTGGAACATGTCACAATTTATTAAATTATTTTGTTTAAATATGTGAGTAAAGGAATATGAATATTATGTGATGGTTTATATTTGTTTATTATATAAACAAATAAAATAAGCTAATGTGATCCTAATTATATATTAGGAATGAAAAATTTAATAACTTAAGGGTTATGAGATGAGAAAATTATGGTATTTAGAATATACAACAATTATAAGAGATTTATTTTATACATCTCAGTTAATTAATTTTATAGCCTAATTATAGCAAGTCTAATTAGGTTAAGAAATTAAATGTACTTAAGTAAGAATTTTTATTTCACTTGAGTGCATGTAAACCCTAATTTAATGATAAGGGTAAAATGAAATAGAATTAAAAGCAATGAGCTATAATAAGGTCATAGCCCAAGAATTTAAATAGAGTCCAAGAGAATTGGATTTAATGGACTAAGGAAGTTATATGAATTAAACAAGCTCAATTAATTAATTAAGTATGGGACTTGTAGATAAATGATTAAGGGTGATTAAATTATTTAATCTAGCCCAACATATTATGTATGAGACAAGTATTATGATGCTCCAATTAAATTTTGGGTGGAAACCCAAGTTAGTTTTGTTAGTAAGTAAACAAGTAAAATGGCTAGCTCAATGGAATTAATTAAAGGCCCAAGCTAAGCCACTCGTGGGAGAATAATAAATTGTATTAAGTTAAGAGATATATTTTTATTATCTCGAGTTATTAATTTTATAACTTAATTAAAATAAGTTTAGTTGGGTTATAGAATTTAATGTAATAGAGTGATGATTTAAATTCTAAATATTTAGAATAGATACCCTAATTAAATATTTAGGGTGGGATAAGATAGAAAAGGAGTGGACTATATAAATATTACATAGCCCAAAGGATTAGTGAAAGCCCAAAAGATGAATTAAATGACCCAATTTTAAAACCAATTGAAGAGGGGCATTTTGGACTTTGAATTTGTTAACTAGAGCAATTAAATAAAATGAGACTTGGTAGATGCTAAGGCCACATGACCTGTTATTACTTAGAGAAAAGAAAAGAAGGCCAAGTGGCCAATTAAAAAAAAAGTAAAGGAACGGATGAGAGGAGTAAGAGAGATAGAGAAAAGAAAAAGAGAAGAAATAGAAAGAGAAAGGGATAGAACGGGAGAAGATGAAGAGAGGGGCAGCCCCCTTGTGGAAGATAAGGAGAAGGGAGATCTCCATGGATGGAAGAAATAGAGAAGGAAGAAGAAGAAGAAAAAGAAAAGCAAAGGTCTTTCATAAGAGATTAAATTAGATTGCATAGCGGTAATCAACGGTACAGGCAAATTTCCTAACTCAACTTGAGTTATTAATTCAAAGCATGTTAGTGGTTAATTATTGTTGATTATACCACGTCAATAATTTATTGATTCGCACATTGTGCATGTTGTATATGTTCATCAGGTATGAAAGGCTGATCACCTTCATTACCATATGTTTCTGTTAAAATTGTTCATGTTAATTGTTGACATCTAATATTATTGGTTCAGTCATTCAATCGTTGAAAATTGATTCATGTTCTTTCACAATTATTATATTGTTGAAAGTTTAAAAGCTTATTCATTCTTTTCAATCATGATATATCTCCAATGTATGTAAAACTTGCTGGGCAAATTTGTTGCTCACCCTTGTTATATCATGATAAAATTTTCAGATTAAGATGAAGGCTTGAATAAGGACAGAGGCAAAGGCAAAGTACAAGGTTTAATTATGATGCAATTAGATCTATTAAATTTTTTGATGAAATAGTAATGTAAATCTTCTAGATATTGAAGGTATGTATTAAGTTAAGGTTGTAGACCTTGGGAATGATGTGTAAAAGTTTAATGTATAAACAATTTATGTTTATATCTTCCGCAATAGTGCTAGAAATAGTATACCGGATTCGCGGCGATTTGGGACCCGGATTCGGGGATGCTACAGTTGGTATCAGAGCTGTAGGTTATAAACCTTAGGTAGGGTACCTTAGGATATAACCGCGGAGGTGGTGATAAGTAATAAACTCGAATAGAGTTTAAGCGATAAGAGATGAATTTATGGAAATTCATCATTAAGTAAAGAGAAAGATAAAGAAGATTCAAAGAAGAATCTTGAAGAGCTATAAGGATAAGAATCCGGAGTTACCTAACTCCAGTGATAGAGATGAAAAGTGAAAATAAATAGACTATGTCTATAAGATGAAAAGTGCAAATAAAATCATATTATAATATGATTAAAGAGAAGAATAAGAAGATCGTAATATAAAACGATCGTAAGTATAAGGAGAAATGATTTCAAAATAAGATCATGACGTGATCAGATTAAATCATTGAATAACATATGATATGTTAAGTGACTGGCATAATATAGCTTGATGCTATAAAGAGAAGGTACTATGAAATGGTATAATGTAAACTCAGAAAAGAGTGGTAAATGTTAAGATACGGATTAAAGAAAATTCATATTATGAAAAGAGAATGTTAAGAGTATGTGGGTTTCAATTGAGGACTCGGGTCAGCAGCTGAGTTGTATGATTCTTTGTATGGACAGGGAATTTGTACTTGGTTTTAGAATCACTTAGCTTCCTGGTCGATATAGTGGTTAGGTTGACCAATTCTTTGTATAGGCGGGGAATTGTCCGCTTAGCTTCCTATATTGATTAGTGGCCGAGTTTGGTTTGATAACCACTTAGTTTCTGACATTGATAATCATTGGAACCTAATGTCGCATTATTTGCTATATGCATGTTGAGAAGGTGATTTTTTTCTCATGTGTATAACAAATAGGTAGAGGATATAAGGTTAAGTTGCGAGTTCTTCAAACTCATACTTATGGTAAGTTCATGACTCATAATCATATGGTATGTTTTGAACCCCTCAGCGAATGGACGCATATGGCCTGACTAGGATAAGTTCTTAAACCTATATGATGATGGAAAGTTACTGAACTCATAATGTGTGGTAAGTTTGATGAACTGGGGTATAGCAAAGTTATGAATGATGCATTGAGTATTATAAGAATAGATAGATTTATTAAGCAATGGATCAGTAGAGAAAGTGAAGTTGATGATGGAAACATAGGTATTCCAAATCTTCCAGCTATGCTAGACTTCGAAGTTTTTGACATCAAGCTAAATACGCACTATGTGCTTTTGAAAAATGATTTTTTATTCTCAACTCCTGGTGACTATTGTGTATGCGTGGACTTCGGGCCACCGACACCTCGTTACCTGTTGAGATGATAAAACTGATTTGTAAAGATTTTTGAATGGTTTAAAGAATAGTCTATGCTAATTGATTCGGCTAGACAAAAATGATTTGAGATGTCAAAATGTATTTTTATATTGTTAATGCATCATGCAACCTGGTGCAAAGATGATAAAAATGATGGAGTTATCAATGCAGAATTACTTAGTGTTGGATGTGATTTAAGGATCGTCAGCCCACTATAGTATGATGTAGTATGCCAAAGTCATAAAATGACGGAATCCTCAAACGGACTGTATATACAGTGCGGTATCATGACGTCAAAATGATTTAAAGAATTTTAAAGATAATTTATTGCCAACTGAATTTGGCTAGAAATATTTCGATTGAAATTCGAATTATTGATATGTGTCTAAGCTATTTGATTCAGCTAGACAAATGTTTATGAAATTCAAAGTATTCTTTGAAAGCTTATGCCAAACCAAATTATTTTGGTGAGAAATCTTATGATAAGTATGAGGTGAACAACCCTAAAATGGGGGATATACTAATTGGATAAAATATTCCAATCTAAGAACGCATATAGTCGTTTAGATTACTAAGGTACAATAGACTGGTCATCTAAAGTACCAGCATCGGTAGTTTACCTTCTTCGTGATTATAAACATACCTATTAAAGAAATGTTTCAGAGGTAGAGTACCTTTCTTTCTTAATTGAAAGAGGTAGCAAGTAGAAATACCTCTAAACCTCAATGTTCATGATTTTTATGATCCCTCAGACAGATATGAAAAGTTTTTTTTAAACTCTTCAGAGTAATGTTGTTGTAGAATGTGATGATGAATATGAAATAGTGTGAACTCGTTGTGTACGGGTAGAATCTGAGATGATTAAATAAAGGTTATTATGACAACCTAGTTTTGATGAATGTGTAGAAGATGTAATCTCCTAGTGAGTAGTTATGGTGAAATATGATAATAGATGAGAAATCCTCAAAGGAGGAAATTGTAAAGGTTAACTTAACAACCTAGTTTTGACCAAGAGAATAAGCAGAGATTAGTATGCTTTAATTTCGAGGACGAAATTCTTAGAAGAAGGGGTGAATGTGACAACCCGAAAATTTCTAAAATCTTGAATGATTAGAATAAAGGTTAAAGAATAAAACCTAGATGAGAATTTGAGGATTTATTTAAATTTTTCAAGTAAAACCTATATGGTTTGATATTCGAATGAGAATAGATAAAATAAGGGTTACAAAATTCCTAAACCCTAGAAATGAATTAATATGTACTTGAAGGAATATCAAGAATAAGGTATTACGATACCTGTAAATTCAATGTGAACAGAATAGTCTGAGAAATGTTATATAAGTACATATGAAAATTTTATTATTGGAGATAAGATTTCACATGAAGAGTTGCTATGAGGTTAAACGAAGATGGGTATATGTATAGAAATATATATACTTAGTAAGGTGTTATATATATTTTAGCAAGAGGAATGATGAATTAAGTTAATGACATAATGATCAAGATAAAACTATGTTAGTAATTAACATAGCTTGAGTGTTGGCCTTGACTGGCAAATAAGAATTTGAATAAGTATAAAGTCGTTAATTAATACGATTAACAATGAGAATGGAGTAATTTAAAACTCAAAATTTCAGTTAGAGATAGAATTTTGAAGTAAGGACTACTCGGTTACGTCCGGAACGTCGAGTTTAGTTAGAATGGACAGTAAACACAAAATGTGTAAAGGTTGACTTTTGGTCAAAGTCAACAGTTGACTTTTTATGGAGAAAAGTCAAAATTAGTGTGTGAAGTGAAATATGTTATGATTATGTGAATTATGGATATGAGTAAATAAATATACATTATATAATATGAATACATTTATCTTGTATATAAAAGTGAAGTAAGAATTAAGTTATGTAACCTTAATATATATATTAGGTGTGATTATTAAATAACCTAAATGGTTATCGTTATTTAGTGGTCCTAATATTTTATTTTTATACTAGTGACCTAATTTAAGAGAATTGTGGAACATGTCACAATTTATTAAATTATTTTGTTTAAATATGTGAGTAAAGGAATATGAATATTATGTGATGGTTTATATTTGTTTATTATATAAACAAATAAAATAAGCTAATGTGATCCTAATTATATATTAGGAATGAAGAATTTAATAACTTAAGGGTTATGAGATGAGAAAATTATGGTATTTAGAATATACACCAATTATAAGAGATTTATTTTATACATCTCAGTTAATTAATTTTATAGCCTAATTATAGCAAGTCTAATTAGGTTAAGAAATTAAATGTACTTAAGTAAGAATTTTTATTTCACTTGAGTGCATGTAAACCCTAATTTAATGATAAGGGTAAAATGAAATAGAATTAAAAGCAATGAGCTATAATAAGGTCATAGCCCAAGAATTTAAATAGAGTCCAAGAGAATTGGATTTAATGGACTAAGGAAGTTATATGAATTAAACAAGCTCAATTAATTAATTAAGTATGGGACTTGTAGATAAATGATTAAGGGTGATTAAATTATTTAATCTAGCCCAACATATTATGTATGAGACAAGTATTATGATGCTCCAATTAAATTTTGGGTGGAAACCCAAGTTAGTTTTGTTAGTAAGTAAACAAGTAAAATGGCTAGCTCAATGGAATTAATTAAAGGCCCAAGCTAAGCCACTCGTGGGAGAATAATAAATTGTATTAAGTTAAGAGATATATTTTTATTATCTCGAGTTATTAATTTTATAACTTAATTAAAATAAGTTTAGTTGGGTTATAGAATTTAATGTAATAGAGTGATGATTTAAATTCTAAATATTTAGAATAGATACCCTAATTAAATATTTAGGGTGAGATAAGATAGAAAAGGAGTGGACTATATAAATATTACATAGCCCAAAGGATTAGTGAAAGCCCAAAAGATGAATTAAATGGCCCAATTTTAAAACCAATTGAAGAGGGGCATTTTGGACTTTGAATTTGTTAACTAGAGCAATTAAATAAAATGAGACTTGGTAGATGCTAAGGCCACATGACCGGTTATTACTTAGAGAAAAGAAAAGAAGGCCAAGTGGCCAATTAAAAAAAAGTAAAGGAACGGATGAGAGGAGTAAGAGAGATAGAGAAAAGAAAAAGAGAAGAAATAGAAAGAGAAAGGGAGAGAACGGGAGAAGATGAAGAGAGGGGCAGCCCCCTTGTGGAAGATAAGGAGAAGGGAGATCTCCATGGATGGAAGAAATAGAGAAGGAAGAAGAAGAAGAAAAAGAAAAGCAAAGGTCTTTCATAAGAGATTAAATTAGATTGCATAGCGGTAATCAACGGTACAGGCAAATTTCCTAACTCAACTTGAGTTATTAATTCAAAGCATGTTAGTGGTTAATTATTGTTGATTATACCACGTCAATAATTTATTGATTCGCACATTGTGCATGTTGTATATGTTCATCAGGTATGAAAGGCTGATCACCTTCATTACCATATGTTTCTGTTAAAATTGTTCATGTTAATTGTTGACATCTAATATTATTGGTTCAGTCATTCAATCGTTGAAAATTGATTCATGTTCTTTCACAATTATTATATTGTTGAAAGTTTAAAAGCTTATTCATTCTTTTCAATCATGATATATCTCCAATGTATGTAAAACTTGCTGGGCAAATTTGTTGCTCACCCTTGCTATATCATGATAAAATTTTCAGATTAAGATGAAGGTTTGAATAAGGACAGAGGCAAAGGCAAAGTACAAGGTTTAATTATGATGCAATTAGATCTATTAAATTTTTTGATGAAATAGTAATGTAAATCTTCTAGATATTGAAGGTATGTATTAAGTTAAGGTTGTAGACCTTGGGAATGATGTGTAAAAGTTTAATGTATAAACAATTTATGTTTATATCTTCCGCAATAGTGCTAGAAATAGTATACCGGATTCGCGGCGATTTGGGACCCGGATTCGGGGATGCTACAGCTGGAGTACAAAGGAAATTGCAGTTACAAGAGTTGGAAGAATTGAGGAATGAAGCCTATAAAAGTGCAAAGATTTACAAGGAAAAGACCAAAGCTTTTCATGATAAGCAGATTGTGCAGAAAACCTTTATTATAGGATAAAAAGTTTTACTATATCATTCTCGACATAAGTTATTTCCATGTAAATTGAGATCTAGATGGGTTGGTCCTTTTATTATCACTAATGTGTTTCCTCATGGTGCAGTTGAGATTCAAAGCCCGAGCACAAGCAAGATCCTTAAGGTGAATGGACATAGATTAAAGCCTTTCTATGAGGGGCATCAGGTGGAAAATATTGAGATGGTGGAGCTAGACGATCCAATCTATGAAATTTCAGATTAAGCCTTTCTATGATTAAGTTATATTAGCTTGTAATGAGATTTTAGATCCGTTAAGTATATTTAACCTACGTGGTTAGGTGCTAGGTTAGGGTTGTGACCTAAATGATGGTTTAAACCCTTAAGCTAATATTCATGCGATTAATTGTTGTTGAGATTTCAATGATATATGTAGGATAATTGGAGATTATTTTTCACTTGAGTAGCTTACAGTCAAGGCAAGTTTATAACTCTACCTTGTTATTATGGAGCAAGTTCTCTAACCCTACTTTTATAATTGTGCAAGTTTCTAAACCTTATCTCTATACAATTGAGCAAGCTTTCTAACTTCATTCTTTTCGTATTGAATGTAAGTTTCTATTCCTATATTATTATTGCTCAAGTTCTTAAAATTGAGCAAGCCTAATCTATCTCGAATATGTTTACAAGCTCTTATAACCTAATTCGTTATATCGAGCGAGTTTTACTTTCCTAATTTTTATTCAAAGCACATATTGTTCTAATACATCGATTCAAGTGAGATTGTTCTAACTCTTTTGGTTATAGCATTTTGCATGTATATCATGTTTATTCAATTATATATTGTTGATATCCGATCTTTGACTTTGATAGCTTTGTACATTTACACATTCTTGTGTTAAACCTTTATTGAGGGAAATTGAATAGTGTTCTAAAATTCTAGAAAAGCTAGTTCTAAACTAAACTTTCTTTATTGCGGAAATTCTAAATTCAAATTTAGACAAACAACCCTAATTTAGGGGATTTTGTACATGTAACATTTAGATGTTTGTGCACAATACATGGTACAAAGGGCTAATCCCCCTAAGTATGCTAAGAAGGGTCTCTACAGTCTAATGACTATTAAGGTTAAGGTAATAATACCTATATACCGGAGACATAGTTCATGGTCTTAAGACCCTCAGACATTGATTTTGAACTTGTTTTCTGTTCTTAATTCTCAGAACAAGTTCATTATTGTTCAACACTCATTGTTCACTCTTATATTGTTATCGTTATTACTTTCTATATCAGTGAGCATTTGTTTGCTCACTCTTGCAATTAACACTGTAGCTAAGGTTAAAAGAGTCGATGAGCCATCTACCAGCAAAGGGAAGGGCAAGATGCCTAAGAGCTGAAGAATTAATGAAGTTAATTTAAATGTTTCATGTTATAAGGCTTGTTTAATTATATGATGTATTTCGCATACTTATGTAATAATTTTAAGGTT
Organism: Panax japonicus; assembly: GCA_020205505.1. Classification (NCBI taxonomy): domain Eukaryota; kingdom Viridiplantae; phylum Streptophyta; class Magnoliopsida; order Apiales; family Araliaceae; genus Panax; species Panax japonicus. The sequence continues at coordinate 69,225,302 of CM035095.1, read as the reverse complement.
AGATTACCTGGGATTTATATTAAGATTTTGATGTAGCCCTTTAATGGGAAAGATGATTGTTTAAGCTATTTAGATTACGTCTTTATCCCTTGATTATGGGTAGTTAGATGTAATGTTTTGATAAGTGAGCACCAAATCCTGTGGGAATGAAGTACATGGATTTAGGGGTGTTACAATCTCCCCACCGGTAGCTGCCCATAGGGTTATTTGACAGCTTTGTCTGAGTGCTGGTTCCACCAGACTCGGTCTCTCTATTTGCTGGATTGTGAGGTGATGATGACACTGATTGATTGGGGATTAATCATTGGGTTGTCGTTTATAGGGGAGTTAGTGCCTTTGGTGGCTGACATTTCCTCGACTACCATTCGATCCCTATTGGGAGTTCCGGCTACAACCCTCAAGGGTCAAACTGTTCGTTTTGGTCCCTTGAGTTAGGATGCCATGAGTCGGGCTCTGACTAAGCCTTTGCCTAATGATCCGAGGATTAGATATTGCATTCTTCGATATAACTCCTCAACAGTTTCTTTTGCTTAAATCAACGCTACTCGTGATGTGGACCATATTAGAGACTTTGACTGAGGCTTATACACCTCTACCTACTTCCTTAGAGGGATGTGTGTAAGACCCAAACTTTTATGAATAAAGATTAATTTTTTTCTCAAAATAAATTTTTGAATATTATGGTGTTAATTTGATATAATGTTATAGTTGTGGGTAATATTTATAAATTTTGTAAAGTAAGCAAGTTGTTATAAAATATTCGATTGGTCGGGGAATATTCGTTTTAATAGGGAATATTCATACGACGACACAATCATTGGTGGACCCCACAACGGAAGTATTGTCGGGGTTAGAAAATGACATACATATCTTTTTATAAAATTAACGGCGAACGTTTTACCGTTAACTATTCAAATACCCGGTGGTAAAAGTACAGTAATACGCGTGGTTACATAGTAGAATATGGTATTGTACAGTATCTTTGATTATTGATGCTTACGTGAGAAGTCACTCAGTTATACTCAATTATTGCTACAGTAATTGCTGATTAATATCTCTAATATTATTGATTCAATTATTGTCCCAATATCATCTGCATAATATTTTATATTATTAAAGTAATAATTGAGACGACAAAGTTATTCATATTATTATTTGCATTATTGACGATGTCTAGAAAGTTCTGTCGAGGAAAGGGGTTTGGTCACCTAATTGCTCGCCAATAGGGAGAAATTCTTATCGGAAAGCCCCCTCTTTCCTGGGAATGATCTGGTTGTTAAATAGTTTGAGTTATAATATTAATGATGAATAAGTTTGTGTTGATTAAAGATGAAATTGATATTTTCATTGTGTTAGGATTATTAGTGTTAGTGGAAATCTTTATTTATTTCGATAATAATTGATTTATGGAGGTTAAATTGACCAATTGGGTAATTAATCGGATAAATAAGCAATTAATTGCTATTAGTTCACATGCATATACCTATTTGTTCACATGAATGGAACTATTGATTCACATGCATGTACTATTAGGGGAAGTGGTGCAAGTTTGATAATACTTGTAGGACTAAATTAAAAATGTGTAATTATCGAAACTATGTTTTCCTATAAATAGAAGCTCATTCTTCTTTTATTCTCACCAATTCACAAAGACTCACAAGAGCAATTATAGAGAGAGAAGCTATAAAGAGAAAGAAGAAGAGTATTCAACTACTTCACTATTCCAGTATCCAGTCTTCTTATAAGGTAAGGGATATTATTTTTGTTCAAAATTCGATGAAATAATATTTTCTTCCATACTCTGTAGTATGTAAGTAATATTATTTCGTTTCTTATTCCTAATTCTACACTCATTTTGTTAAAATATTACTTCTATATTCCGTGAAATTAGTAGAATATCCTTGAAATTTGCGCTTCATCTAGTATCGTTTCACAGGGATATTTTTCTGAACATTCTTGTTAAATTTTATTCTTTTCATGTCGGAGTACTATTCACGGGGTACTATTCACAAAGTACTATTCACGGGATACTATTCACAAATTACTATTCATGGGGTACTATTCACAGAGTACTATTCCTAAAGTACAATTCATGAAGTACTATTCACGGGTTACTATTCACTCGAGTACTATTTACCTGGGGTACTATTCATCACAAAAATTGATTTTTTTTTCTGTCCAAATCATTTTTTTGATACAATATTATTCTTGAATTTTACTCCACAAAGTAGTGTCATGATGACAATTTGGACATTATTGAATTCTGGATAAATTAGATTATAAATATTTAAAATTTATCTTTTGCTTTCTTTTAATTGAATTATTATATCATTGTCATCAACCTCATGTTTATATTGTGATGAAAGTCATCTTTAGCCATAGTGCATAGATGGACTGTTGATTGGTATGATTATAACCATGGATTATTTGGTATAATCATGACCCGTAATGATGTGGTTAAAGTCCTCATTGGCCCGTAGTGCATTAATGGACAATTGTTTGCATGATCATGACTATTGGTGAAAACACGAATATCCTTGGGCCGTAGTGCATTGATATTTCGTGGTTGTGATACGAATGAATATCCTAGGGCCGAAGTGCATGGATAATTCAGTGATGTGGATTATTTATTAAGTTGAGTGTTAGCGATAAAATTGATGATAAACTTTTTAAATCATAGAAGATAGTAGATATCATGCTCTACTTGACTCTTTTAATGGATTGCTTGTTCCGCTACAGTTAAACTTGATGTTTATTGTATTTTATCAGTTTAACACCGTTGAAGGCTAACGATAATTTATTCTGCATTATCTTAGTAATAATATTTCTTACTGGGCTAGTTGAGCTCACCCTTTTGCTTTCATTGTTCTCTTCAGGAAATGAGAACGTAGTCGGGACTAGTCAGGGAACGGAGTGATGGTCAAAGATGGTGTTATAGTAGTCCTCACTATTCTATGAAATAGTGTAATAATAATTATAATGAGGACTCCATTTGAGTTTGGATATTGTCTAGAAGATAATATTCATGTAAAAACTCTCAGCTCATGTTGTATAATTAAGTTTGTATTTGTATTTTGTACCATGTATTTGACAACTCAAAATGGGTGATGTATACCTATTTTGGGGGCGTCACAGTTGGTATCAAAGCTTAGGGATATGATCCTTGGCTGAGATGTGAGACTAGAACTAGGAGGGGAGAGACGGGTTAATCCTTTGCTAGTATGACCTACCTAAGTTATTTGTTATTTAATTGGTCGGTCAGAGTATAGGGATAATATGTGGCATGTCAATTAACCCTTGTTTTGTGGCAGTGTTTTAAAATGACATCTGAATATGTTGAGATAAGCAATGGAGTACAGGAGACCGTTGAGTCACCACAGATCAATAACCAGGAAAATGTGCACCAGGAAGGCAACAATCCTCATGTACACAACAACACCGACCAAATGATGAACGACAGAATGTTCAGAGGCTTTCTACAATTCATGAAACATCAGGAGAGAGAGAGAGAGACTACTATCAAAAATGCAGGTGGAAACACTGGCAACTCTCGGACGGTCACCGCTAAGCAGTTCAAGGAGCTGGGACCACCGGAGTTTTTGGGAAAGCCAGAACCACTTAAGGCAGAGATGTGGATAAAGAAGATCACCAAGATATTCGATATCTTGGGATGATCCGAGGAGCAAAAGGTTCTCTTTGCCACCTTTATGTTGTAAGGAGAGGCAAATTATTGGTGGGAATCCGTAAAGCGTACCCAACCTGCCGCACTGAAGATGTCTTAGGAGAAGTTCCAAGAATTGTTCAACGATAAGTACTTTCCCGAAAGTATTTGTCACATGAAAGAGGTGGAGTTTATCAAGCTGGGACAAAATAATATGATCGTGTCACAGTACGAGGCTAAGTTTATCGAGTTGTCTCAGTTTGCATCCCATCAAGTTGATAATAAGGAGAGAATGATGCGAATGTTTCTGCGATGTTTGAAACCCAAAATATGTCAATACCTAATTTCTCACAAACTGTGTTTGTATTCAGATGTTGTAAATAGGGCCCAGTTATTGGAGCACGATAATGAGTTAACCCAACCAAGAGAGAGCAGTCGGAAAAATGATAATACCAGTGGTAGCATTCATCGAAGCAGTGACAACAAACGTGGAGGGAATCAACATGCCAGAAATGGTAACCACTTCGGTGGTAATCGTGGCCAAGATAATAGAAGTGGAAATTTTAAGAAGAGGAGATTCAACAATGATGGAAAGACATCAGCACCGGCACCCGTTGTTAAAGAAGGAGAACGACCAACGATCGTATGCTTCAAATGCGGAGGGGAGGGACACATCAGTCCAAAATGTACGCAGACGTCCAAAACGTGTTACAATTACAGAAGAGAAGGTCACCTAGCTCAATTTTGTCGTGCAATAAAACCAAGTCCAGTTGGGATGGTGACACCAAATGCCATCCTAAATAAGTCAAAGCCGGTAGTTCAAGGGAGAGCGTTTGTCATAACCTCCGAAAAAGCAAGGAACCCAAACGAGGTCATCATGGGTAAGCTAATCATAAACTCTTGCGAAGTTTATACCTTATTTGATACCGGTTCTACCCATTATTTTATTTTTCCTACTTGCGCTTAACGTTTAAATTTAACTCTGGAGAAATTAGACTTTGATTTATCTGTTAAAACTCAGTTGGGAGAAACCTTCATTACATCCACTGTTTATAAGTCGCTTTTGATTCAAATCGGCACCCGCACATTACCTGTCGATCTTATCTCTTTGAAAATACTTGCATTCGATGTGATTTTAGGAATTGATTAGTTAACTACTCATCATGCTAAAATTGATTATTGTTGTAAGGTTGTTAGCTTTCATATTCCTAACCAACCTATTATGCGAATTCAAGCAACCAAACCACTAAAGTCAATCACTGTCATATTAAGCCATAAAGGTATTCGTTAATTGAAAAATGGATGTCAAGTTTTCTTAGCCCATGTCACGGATTTAAATAAAAATACATCAGATTTGAATGATATTTCTATTGTTAATAAATTTGCTGACCTATTCCCTAAAGAACTTCCTGGCCTACCCCCAAAGCGTGAAATCGAATTTTGTATCGACCTTGAATTCGGTAAAAAAAACATATCCAAAGCCCCATATTGAATGGCTCCTATTGAACTTCAGGAATTAAAGACCCAACTGCAGGAATTGTAAGACATCAGTTTCATTCGTCCTAGTACGTCTCCTTGGGGTACTCCTGTTCTATTTGTGAAGAAGAAAGATGGGAGTGTGAGACTTTGTATTGATTATCGGGAGTTGAACCATGTCACCATCAAAAATAGGTACCCGTTGCCTCGTATTGATGACCTGTTTGACCAGTTGTACATCGCCAAACAAAGATCGATATTCATTCCAGATATCATTAGTTAAAGATTAAAACTGATGACATTCCAAAGACTACTTTCAGAACTCGCTACAGCCATTACGAATTTTTAGTCATGTCTTTTGGATTTAATGTTTCTGCTTCCTTCATGGATATGATGAACCGAGTATTCAAGGAATATTTGGATCATTTTGTGGTCGTCTTTATTGTTGACATCCTCATTTACTCCAAAAGCCATGAAGATCATGAGCATCACTTAAGGCTGATACTCCAAAAGCTTCGTGAAAATAAGCTTTATGCCAAGTTGAAGAAATGCGAGTTCTGGCTTAAGGAAGTAGCATTCCTTGGGCACGTGATATCAAATCATGGAATATTTATTGACCCAGCAAAGATTGAAGCAATTAAAATCTGGGAGCAACATAAATCAGTGACCTAAGTACGTAGCTTTCTCGGCTTAACTGGTTATTATCGGAGATTCGTAGAAGGGTTTTCTCGAATCGCTACTCCATTAACTTAGCTAACTCAAAAAGATACAAAATTCGATTGGAGCGAGGAATGTGAGAAGAGTTTTCAAGAACTCAAGAGGAGACTCATTTCAGCACCTGTTCTAATAATACCATCTGGTTCGGAGGAATTTGTCATCTACAGCGATGCTTCAGGCAGAGGGTTAGGATGTGTTCTCATGCAACATGGGAAAGTTATAGCCTATGCCTCACGACAACTCAAAGAATATGAGAGGAACTATCCTACTCATGATCTAGAGTTGGTAGCAGTCGTTTTTGCACTAAAGATCAGGAGACATTACTTGTATGGGGAGAATGTGGAGATCTATACCGATCATAAAAGCCTCAAATATTTATTCACCCAAAAGGAACTCAACATGCGACAACGACATTGGCTTGAGCTATTGAAAGATTATGATCATACCATTCAATACCAATCTGGAAAAGTGAACGTGGTAGCTGACGCATTGAGTAGAAGATCATATGTGGGTACGAGTGCGATATTGTTAACGTAAAGGTCTATTTGGTATGACTTACAAAGGATGGAGATAGAGTTAAAGACTCCAGGGACCCATGTGATGATGTCAAATATACGAGTAGAACCGACTTTAATCGATAAAGTTAAAACTGCTCAAGCTACAGACCTGGAGCTTATGCTTATGAAAAAGAAAGTGCAAGAAGGTAATATTCCGGAAGCAAGAATCAATGAAGAAGGAATACTTTGAGTCAACTCCAGACTTTGTGTTCCTAACGACCCTGATTTAAAGTATAAAATCATGATGGAGGCGTACAACACACCGGTTGCAATCCATCCTGGTAGTACCAAAATGTATCATGATCTTCGACATACATTTTGGTGGAGCAATATGAAAAGAGAGATCGCAGAGTTTATCTCAAGGTGTCTAACTTGTCAATGAGTCAAGGCAGAGCATTAAGTGTCAAAAGGTCCATTGCAACCACTTAAAATTCCAGAATAGAAGTGGGAGAACATTACCATGTATTTCGTTACTGGTCTTCCCAAGGTTTCTCAAGGCATAGATGTGATTTGGGTCATTGTTGATAGATTGACCAAGTCTGCTCATTTCTTACCTATACGAGAAACTTATTCACTTAAACGTCTTACTCGTATATACATAAATGAGATTGTAAGACTACATGGTATGCCAGTATCCATAGTTTCTGATCGAGACCCAAGATTCACTTCACGATTTTGGGTTAGTTTGCAAAAAGTAATGGGCACAGATTTGCGATTTAGTTCGGCATATCATCCTCAAACGGACGGGAAGTCAGAGAGGACTATTTAAACTCTTGAATATCTATTAAGACTCCGTGTCCTTGACTTCAAAGGAAGTTGGGACAAGTTCTTGCCGTTGGTAGAGTTTTCCTACAACAACATTTATCAAGCAAGTATTGGCATGGCTCCATTCGAGGCGTTGTATGGACGCAAGTGTCGTTCTCCAGTATGCTAGGATGTGGTGGGTGAAGCAACGTTATTGGGGCCAAAATTGGTACGCGTGACAATAAAAAATATTCAAATGATCCGATAATGTATAAAGACCTCACAAGATCCACAAAAGAGTTATGATAATCTTTATCGAAGAGACGTGGAATTCAATGTTGGAGAGCATGTGTTGTTACGTGTTGCTCCATTGAAAGGAGTTACAAGATTTGGAAAGAGAGGAAAGCTTAATCCTCGATTCATTGGGTCATTCAAAATCCTCAATCGAGTAGGAACTGTAGCCTATACACCCGCCTTACAGCCAAGTATGTCTCGTGTTCATAACGTTTTTTCACATATCTATGTTACATAAATATCTAAGAGACCCAAACCACATTATGAAATAAGAACCGGACGAGATAGCGAAAGATTTAACGTATGAAGAGGTACCTGTTAAAATCTTTGATAAAAATGATCATATTCTACGCTCCAAGGTTATACCTCAAGTCAAAGTTTTGTGGAGAAACCACGATATTGAGGAAATGACATGGGAGTTAGAATCCGAAATGAAATCAAGGTATCCTCACCTCTTCAATATACCAGGTACGTACCCCAATTTCGAGGACGAAATTTGATAAGAAGGGGAGGTTGTAAGACCCCAACTTTTATGAATAAAGATTAATTTTTTTCTCGAAATATATTTTTGAATATTATGGTGTGGATTTGATATAATGTTATTGTTGTGGGTAATATTAACAAATTTTGTAAAGTAAGCAAGTTGTTATAAAATATTCGATTGGTCGGGGAATATTCATTTTAACAGGGAATATTCATACGACGGCACAATCATTGGTGGACCCCACAACGGAAGTATTGTTGGAGTTAGAAATCGACATAAATATCTTTTTATAAAATTAATGGCGAAAGTTTTACCGTTAACTGTTGAAATATCCGGTGGTAAAAGTACAGTAATATGTGTGGTTGCATAGTAGCACATGGTATTATACATTATCTCTGATTATTGATGCTTAAGTGAGAAGTCACTTAGTTATACTCAATTATTACTACAGTAATTGCTGCATAATATCTCTCATATTATTGATTCAATTATTGTCACAGTATCATCTGCATAATATTTTATATTAATATATCAATAATTAAAACGACAAAGTTATTCATATTATTATTTGTATTATTGATGATGTCTAGAAAGTTATGTCGAGGAAAGGGGTTTGGACACCTAATTGCGCGCCAATAGGGAGAAATCCTTATCGAAAATCCCCCTCTTTCCTAGGAATGATCTGGTTGTTAAATATTGTGAGTTATAATATTAATGATGAATAAGTTTGTGTTGATTAAAGATGAAATTGATATTTTCATTATGTTGGGATTATTAATGTTAGTGGAAATTAATATTTATTTTGATAATAATTGATTTCTGGAGGTTAAATTGACCAATCGGGTAATTAATCGGATAAATGAGCAATTAATTGCTATTAGTTCACATGCATATAATTATTTATTCCCATGAATAGAACTATTGATTCACATGCATGTAATGTTGATTCACATGCATGTACCATTAGGGGAGGTGGTGCAAGTTTGATAATACTTTTAGGACTAAATTAAAAATACAGGAAACGATGAAGGTACTATACTGTAATAATTCGAGCCCCAAAACGTGAAATTATCGAAACTATGTTTTCCTATAAATAGAAGCTCATTCTTCTTTCATTCTCACCAATTCACTAAGACTCACAAGAGCGATTTTAGAGAGAGAAGCTATAGAGAGAAAGAAGAAAAGTATTCTACTACTTCACTATTCAAGTATCCAGTCTTCTACTAAGGTAAGAGATATTATTTTTGTTCAATATTCATATGAAATAATTTTTTATTCCATACTTTGTAGTATGTAAGTAATATTATTTCATTTTATATTCCTAATTCTAACGGGACGAAGACATTGGAGCCTCTCGTAGGTCCAAAACTGCGAATGCAAAGATCAAATATAAGCGGTCAGGAAGACTAGCAACCCGAATAAGGGAAATCAAAAATTAAGAGAAAATACTAACCAACAAGAATGGGTAAAACCCTAACCAAGTCTCTGTCACGCCCTATGAGCGTAGTCATATCCCTCTGAGGAAGTAGGCAAAGATGCAAAGGTGTAGGAGCCCCAATCAAACTCTCTAATACGGTCCACCTCCCGAGTGGCGCTGACTAAAGTGAATGATACCTTCGAGGAGTTGTCCACCAGGAAACAACCCCTGATGATGATCTGGAACAATCGCCTTAGGATGCAATCTATAACCCTCTGATCATCGGGCAATGGCTCAATCAAAGCCTCACTCATAACATCTACACTCAAGGGACCAGAACGAACAGTCCGACCCCCGAGCATCGTGGTCGATACTCCCAATAAGGATCTGACGATAGTAGGGGAAATGTCAGCCACCAAAGGCACTGACACCATTGTAAACCCCAACCCAGTGATGAATCTCCAATCCATCGGTGTCATCTTCACCTCATAATCCAACAAGTGGAGAGACTAGGGTTGGTGAAACCAGCACTCAGAAAAAGCCCTGAGATAACCCCAGGGACAACGACCAGGGGTGATAGAAAAGAAAGCCTCGAAGCCCCAGGCATGAACAATCTTATAGTACTCTGGATGGAGAGTCTGGTATAGAGAATGTATGTTAAACTAGTTCCCTCTGGGCTGTGTAAAGCCCAAAACCTGAATCAAATTATAAATCAAGATCAGAACCCTTGCCCCCACAAATGAGTAAAGGAAGATAGAAACAGCTATTACCTCATTCACATGGAGATAGATCGAGGGGTGATGACTCAAATCATCCAGAAGATCGGGAATCGTCATATTTATAGCTGGAAGCTCCCAGGGGGGAATGAAAGAAGAAGGGGTAGGATCCGCTATGGGTACATCCTCCTCCTCATCCTCAACATTTGGTCTTTCAACATGGATAAGGCGAATCACTGACTCAGTTAACCGGCGTGGCTGTCGACCTTGGCGATGTCGAGGAACATCTGAAGCTCTCCTCCTCACACCTGAAGAGGCCCTATGAGAGTTACTCGGCTAGTCTGGATCCATAAATCTGGACAAAAGTCTCCAAATCACCTCAGAAAGAGTGAGTTAAGGCTAAACTGAAGCTCATTAAACTCAAATCATAACTTCATGCATGCATGCATTAATTTAACATACATCTACGGTAGAGTTTAAAATGCATGTTCATTCAATGCCGAGACTCATAAATTTTTTTTGCCAAAGTCTCCTGTAGTAGCCCTGAATCCGGGCCCCGAATCGCCTCGGATCCGGTATACTAATTCTTTCAGTAATTGCGGAAGATATAAACATAAATTGTTTATACAATACATTACACACTATTCCCCAAGGTCGAGTAACCTTAACTTATTACACAATTCATAAGTTATCTAACACAAAACATTATTATCAACTATTCTATTACAAAATAGCTGCATATATTGCCCCAAGCTAAACTTGGTATTATCCTTTCTATCGATGATTTATTTATTTAAGAATCATATCTAATCTCTTTTCAAAATAACCCTTCTTTATCTATTCAACATTTCAAACTGTACATAGCTGATAATTATTTTTGACAAATTATCAATCATAGATCTATACCATTTCTAAATCTAGAGAATGTATTCAATTTGTGCATCGTACAATCTTCAACATCCGTATAGCAAGAAATATTGCCTAACATCATTAACCTGCAAAAAGTTTATGTTTGCAAGATTAAGCTCGACAGCCCAGCAAATTTAACAATCTATCATGTTTCACATAGCACACAATTCCATATGCACTACATTTCCTTTAATATGCAAATCAGCATGCAACATATATTCTTTACTAAACATATCCTACATGCATCAATAATTTCTTACAAAATATTAATTCATGCATTATACATTTCTAATTTATCGAGTTACATCATACAACATGTAATCACATTTTTGATTGAGTTTCATAACTCAATTAACTTAGTCATATTATGACTTTCAACAATTTATAGAGCATAATATGTAATTTAACACATAACACATTCCATCCACAAACATAATAGAACTGAAAAACTTGCCTGCACCGTTGATTACCGCAACGCATTTTATAACGCTTTACTCGAAGACCTAATATTAGCAATATAGATTTCCAATATTAGAATGGTATCATCACAGTATATTATTGTTATATTTATATCCACAAAATAACCCTATCAGTCTATACAACACATAATACTTAGCATCAGGTCAAACTATTTCAGTCTGACTTGAAATCGACGCAATTCTAACATCCCGACAATCTAGTCGGTCAATACTTGAGTTTAAGTTCAGTTAAACTCTTCCTGAACACTTAACCATTAACACCGATAATTTCTTTATCAGTCAAAACATTTTTCCTAAGCTCGTAATAATTTTCGGATAATTATTACCATTTACCACATTTTTTAATCATTAAAACCGTATTTAAATGAATTAAATACAACATAATTTCGTAATCATTAATATTAATTTAATATAAAATATTAATGAAAATCATTACATAATATTATAATATAATTATAATATATCAATGTATTTTTAATACCTTAAAATCATAATTATATGATTTTTAAACACTTAAATCCATTATCCGATAATTAATATTAATATTAAAATATTAATATTTTCATGTCAAAATATCAAAAGTTATATTTTATAACTTAAAATATTTTTATTACACGTAAATCATTTTTATATGATTTTTAAATCATTAATACTATTTTTCCATAATTTATTTAATATATTCATTAAATAAATTAATTACCATCAATAATAAATTATTAATGAAACTCATCACAAAATATCAAAAGTTATCAAGAATAACTTAAAATATTTTTTTATACCATAATATTATTTTTCATGATTTTTCATGAATTAAAAACTATTTTTAAATAATTTATTTAATATTGCAATTAAATAAATAAATACCATTTATATTCCAAAAATATTAATTATTTTTGAAATATACTCAAAATAGTTAAAAACTATTTTTAATGCTTTAAAATAATTTTTCATAATTTATTATGTATTTTTAATAATAAAAAACCAATTTTTTTCAAATTTTTAATCATTTTCCGGAAAATAATAATTAAAACTGTCGTTAAAGGCCTATAGCGACGCTTTCTGTCGCTATAGGTGTTCTTGAGGCCTGCCCAGATTTTCCGACAGTCGCGAGAGACATGGTTTGACCGGCTTTAATTCACGGAATGATCAAGTTCTGGGCTAACTAAAACTTTGGACGTGTAGACAATATGTCACACTACAACATCCAACCAACACTTTGGTTAAACAACATCATAACAAGGAGATCTAAACCTCCAAACTTTCTGACAAGTGGATTCTAGGCCAAAACATATTCAAGTGGTCACTTTCAAACTTAAATTAATCTATGTTCTGTCCATGATTTACGTGATCTATCACCTCTAGTTTGTAGAAAACATGTAATACTACAACTACAAAGCATAACAACACTTAAACAACAAAACAGGAGCTAGATCCGACCGGTCAAACTTGAACACGGAGGTTAAGCTTAAATTTTCTGGGTTCATGTTCTTGACAGATTTCGGTCAACGGGTTTTGACCGCCTGTAACTTTTTATCTACAAATGATCCACTACTAGAAAAACAAGAATACGTGACGGAATTTTGTGATAGTTTTTAAAAACCATCACAAAAGATAGTAATTTGTGATGGACTTTTTAAGCAATCACAAAATAATAGTATATATGATGGCTCTTAGTGATGACTAATTTTGCCATCAATGTATTATAATTGTGATGGCCATGTCAATCACACCAATATTTTCACGCAAAATAAATTTTCTTTTTTGTGACGCACTAAGTCATCACTTATAGATATACCCTTTTCGTGATTGCATTTAAGCTATCACTAATATTTTAATATAAGAAATAATCAAAACAATATTTTATGACGGTCGTGACAATCATTAAAAAGTTAGATTTTTGTGATGACTTTTATTTGCAAATACAAAAAGAAGGTATTTTGTGATGGAATTTTCAAGCTGTCACAAAACAATACAATATATGATGGCTCTTAGTGATGACTAATTTTACCATCATTATAGAGTATTTGTGACTGCCATTGCATTCACCAAATCGTATTTGAAAGTAATTTTGTTTAGTAAGTCAACTCACATATGTTTCCTTTTATATTTTGTTTTAAAATTATAATCATGATCTGGACTTTGGTGTAGTGGTAATACTCGTTATTTAGTTTGCAAATGGGAGAGGGTTCAAATCCTACAAGTATCATTTGATACAATTAATATAGATATAATTAATATAGTAAAATAAATTATACGTAAATAGAGATTCACGTTCTTACATTTGATCCCTAAAGTCTTGTTTTTTTGTGATGACTTTGTCAATCACAATAGATTATATGTTAATGTGATTGTATTAATCATCACAAAAGAACTAAGCGTTTACGTGATTGTCAAAACCATCACGTAAAACCTTTCATGATGGGCATATACAAGACGACCATTGTGATGCTTAAAGCCATCACGTAAACCTTTCGTGATGATTTTTCTACTTTTTGTGATGGATTTAGGCCATCACAAATGACCATTTTTTAGTAGTGATCTGGCTTTCATTCTTTTTGCATCTTAAAGACCACATATCAGGCTACAAGTTACAAGCTTTAAACATCAAAAACACTTACTACACACGGAGTTATAAGATCTGACATTTGACTGAAAAACACAGTTTTCCAGATTTCCAGATTTTGAAAAACTTTAAATTCGTGTACTTTGATGTTATGGGTTCATGATTTATCAACCCAGATCATCAATTGACACCTTATAACACAACTTTGAACAATCAAATTCATCAATTAACAAGGAATCGAAGGATTTCAAAATTAGGGTTTTATACCTCTTTATGCTTTGATTTTGATCTTGGCTCTCCAATCTGTTTATGGATGATCTTGGGGCTGTTTCTAGGACTGATCCACTACTGATTTTCGTGGGTTTGTGAAAGAGAGAGAGTTGGTGAGAGCAAAATGCAAAATAAGCAAATTCTATTCATTTTCTCTCTCTTGATTCCTTATATATTATACAAGTGCAATGAATTTGATGATTTGGATGGCTAGGTAGACTGATGTGCTGTGTTTGTAGGCTAAACAAAGTCAAGGGTTAGCTCAACAACTAAAGTCATGGCCATTTTTGCAAGCAAACTAAAATAATGCTCAAAAGAGCATTATGGTCATTTCCATTTTTTTCTAGATTTCTCAATTGATGAAACCCTTAGGGTTTAGGGTTTGTTAGGGTTTAGGGTTTGGAAAAATTTAGGGTTTAAGTTTTAATTCTCAAATATTTAGCAACTTGGATTTCCAAAATTTTCTAATTAAATATAAAAATAGAAAATTTTGATTTCTAAATTATAATTAGGGCTTCCTAATTATTTTGTAATTTCCTAATCATGAATCATTATTTGCTAATTAGGACTATTTTATCCTAATTAAAATTGCTAATTTAGCACTTAGGATCAAATTTGTACATTATGTTACAAAACCACATTTTATGGTTTAAATAAAATAATATTTCAATTTTTGAAATTAAATTTCCCCATTAGATTAGGGTTTCTAATATCTTGACAATTAGGATTTATATATCCTAATTAACATTGCAATTATAGCAATTAAATCCACCATTGCACAATTAGGTTTCAAAATGGTCATTAGGGTTTTCAACCCATAAATTAGGGTTTCTAAAATAGAATAATTTTCTAAAATAGAAATTAATTATTCGTAATTAGATTTGAGTTTTCTAATTACTCATAAACTAAAAATTTTAGGATTAGGGTTTCCTAATTAACATTGCTAATATTAGAAATTAAATCCACAATTGAATATTAGGGTTTCTGACAGAACAATTAGGGTTCCGTAAATTGAAAATTAGGGTTTGTTAATTAATTAACCTTTACCCTAATTAGTACTTAATTAATAGCACTAACGCATTATAATTATCCTTTCCATTCCCAGATTAGGGTTTCATTTTATCAGAATCTGAAATTAGGGTTTTCAGATCTGGTATTAGGGTTTCCTAATAATCAATTAGAATTTCCAGTAATTAATTAGGGTTTTTCCTAATTAATGACGTTTAACCTTGTACATAACATTACTTTCCCAATCTAGGGTTTTCAATATCTGAATTAGGGTTTCAGACTCCCGGAATTGAAACTAAGGTTTACAGAACCGATTGCTAGGGTTTCTTATCAGATGTTAGAATTTTCTAACTGAACGTTGACGTTTTTAATATATACATAGGGTTTGTCACAGATGTAATTTATCTGGTCAACCCATAAACCTTAACCACATTCTGAACACATCATTAACCATATGCACAGAGCATATTCACATAAACACTTAATCCTGAATAATTCACCTAAAAGCCTTCACGAAATTTTGAAATTCTCAAAATTCCACCCTAATAACATCATACGCATACACTTATTTTCTGTCTAGGTCTAATATTTGAACTTAAATCAATCATTTGAGATTTTCATAAATTGTCTAATTTCTCGGGTTGTCACATCTCCTTTATAAAATGAACAGTCCACATGCACGTAGGCATGACTAGGTGGCCATTCAGTAGCACACCAACTCAAAGTTATGAACATCTTATATACATGATAAAACATCATAGTCAAATCCATCATGGTAGCCTAATTACCAAGATTACTTTACTTCAAAACTTTTTCTCATTTGTACTCAAATAGGATGAAAATATAACAGAAAAGGGTGCTAATTAACTGTCTCAAAAGTTAATTTTTTTCACATAAATACGTTTAGCATGGTAAAAGACTAACATTTACTGCGTTGGATAATTTTTATCAAGTCATATAAGCATGTATATTCACTACTATGTGTTTAGAAGCATATTATATGATATCTCACTTTCCAACGATCAAAACTGGAAAAGAATACATGTAAACGTTACCAGGATAGTGCAGAACGACTGTACGGTGACAGATTTTGCAGAAAGCAGCTCAAACTCAATAGATCTGAAGAAGAAATCTCAAGTTTTCTGTGTGGCTTCAGATTGAAAATGACTTGTGAAAGAGATAAGATGGAGTATATAACCCACGAGTTGCCGCGGGTCAACCCATGGCAGCCATGGGTCTACCTGCGGCTACCCAGGGTGGTCCCCTCCCCCTTCGGCTCAATTAAATTTGAGTTACAAAGGAGGTCCTAGAAGCTGAAAAGTCAAATCATGGAAAAAGGTACTACACGATTAAGCAGAAAGGGCCTGGAATCCTGAATTCAGATACCAAACTGCGAGTCTACATGCCAGTCATTGGTGTTCGCCCAAATACAGGGTTCAAAAAGCCGATGACAAAAGCTATTGAAAGTGGACCTTATCAACGCATTGCAAAGGTCTGATGCCATGAATTGGGGGTTGTGATTGCAATCAAAAGCATATACATGATAAAGATGTGCATCTATAGACACTAAAAAAATTTCATTCATGTTACTAACCATGCAAGAGTGCAAAATTATCTTCCAAAGACAACCCTGGAAGTCACATCAGTTTCCAAATTTTAACCTCGGAGATAACCCCAAGAGATCAAATTTTAACCTCGGAGATAACCCCGGGAGATCTAGTTTCCAACCCAGAAGATAACTCTGGGAAAGTCTGTTCCAACCCCAGAGATAACCCCAAGGGAGAAAGTCCAAATCCCGAAGTTAACCCCAAGAGGTCAAACCAACCTCAGAGATAACCTTGAGGATAGTCAAAGGCAACGGTAGGCCAATTTCAGAGATATCCCTGAGAAAAGACTACTACAACTGTGCCAAAGTAGGAGATAACCCCGTTAGGGGAAAATGGTCATTTTTCCACCTCAACATCACCAAAACATCATCTCAACACAGTTTAACTCAAATTGTGCCATAAGATATCCCACAAGAACCATAGCTCAAATCCCACGAGTGATAATTGCACAAGACAGTGAAGACATGGAGATCTGGCCATGGACCCATCTTCTCAGATTTAGACAATTTCTAATCCCATGTCATTATGTAACTCTCATCAACACCTTTCTGAAAAGGTATAGCACGCCTGCATCGGATGCCCGGATTAAAAGTTATGAAGGTTCGAGCGGACAGCGCATAGCCTGAGTGCATGTACTTCGAGACGATGGGACCCGCAAAGCCCGGATCAAATATTTGTGGCTTTTAACACTTTTATATATATATAGCCTTGAACTTGAATAGTTGAGCCTGGATCGAATATTCGTGGCTTTTACTTCTTTTATATATATTCTTGAACTTGAACAGTTGAGCCTGGATCGAATATTTGTGGCTTTTAACACTTTTATATATATATATATATATATATATATATATATATATATATATATATATATATATATATATATATATATATATATATATATATATAGCCATGAACTTGAACAGTTGAGCCTGGATCGAATATCCGTGGCTTTTACTTCTTTTATATATATCCTTAAACTTGAACAGTTGAGCCTGGATCTAATATTTGTGGCTTTTATCGCTTATATATATATATATATATATATATATATCTGCTTTAACTGCTTTTGCAATGTAGATATTTAATCTTCTCGCCTGTGGACTAGATTTATCTAAATCTAGTTATCTCTAACTTTAACAGGTTCAAAAGTGACTAAACCGGAACCGTTGAAGCTAGAATGGCTTAGATTTCTTTAAATCTAGTTTTCTTTCTAGCTTTTGTTCATATTAATTAATCATGTGAGCCTAGAAGCCATGAGATCGAGGATTCAGTCTGTGAATATAGATCCAGTTCCCACGATGGATGCTTTTCAGCTGCAGCCAGCTTATAAATTATCTACGGTGTCTGGACATCATTGGATGGCTTTCATGCCCATAAGGAGTTCGGCACTGCTATGTATCTTATTTTCTCGAAGATGCTTTGCATCTCAAAAATAAAATCAATCAATCCGAATAAAGAATAAAATTGAAGAATCAAAGACCTCAATTACTATTGAGCATAATGGTTTGAAAACCTGTTTTCCAAAACTTCACTACTATATCTTGTTAAAATTGAACTTTTATATACAAGTAAAACCCTTTGTATATAGGTGTAAACGAGGCATAGCACTACTTCCAGATAATTACACATAGGCCCAATACACACGCGCACACACACATGCATATAGTTAAGGTAATTGAAAAGTTGCGGTAACCGTATTTTTCACGGAAGTCGGGGGGTGCCTAACTGATGAGTATGAAATATGTTATATTTTTATTCCTTAATACTTAATCTTTTGTATTTATTTTGTGCCTAAATAAACTCATTATTCTTATATTTTTATTTTAGGTACAATTAAAAGGGTTCCATGATTTTGGAAATAAATTGGAGGAGGTTTACGGGATTCCTAGCAAATTAAGGATTCAACAATTAGTATCATAAATGGATTTGGATTCACGCGGTAAGGAGTTTAAGCACATGGCAATTGTGGGATTTAATTCGAATTTCAAATCTGAATTTTGGATTCTAGAAGATTAGTTTTTACAATTCTATTGTAATTAGGATTTCATTTAGACTAAGATTTATTTCCAATTTGAATTCTATTTTTTATGAAAATTAGTGTAATTTGTAATTCCTTTTAGGATTTGGATTTCTACTTCCTATAGAATTTAGGACTTTGTCTAGCACTATAAATAGAGGATGAGAGTCAGGGTTTTATTCATTCAACAATCAACTATCATCTATTGGGGTGCAGACTCAAGAACATGTTAGGCTAGTTTTTTTTCATTCTATTCTAAATGGAGGTGAATCCTTGTTACAAGTAATTGATTAATTGAGCATTATTATTTATTCCTTCTTGTGTGAAATTTCTTCTGATAATCTGTTTTCATTGATTGCATGCTAGTTGATCTAATTAATTTGATATGGTCAATTGAGTTAATTTGATCATTATCATCTGCTAGATTAATATTGGTATTACATGTAATTGATATCTGTCTTCATCACAAGTAGCAACTTGATAATACTAATTGTGGACCAGGTTTTGTGTATTGTTAAGATTATCAGAAAATAAGTTAAACAAATCGAGCTTATGTGTTTGTTTCTTGGATTAGCCTAATTCTCTATTTCTTAATGTTTCTATCATATTAAATCTAGAGATCTTATTCTAGGTTGTATGTTAGTTAGAATCTGGTGGAGAGCTTGTTTCATACAGTGATAGTCTAAGGAGAATTTCGGATAGCAGAGCTTATTGTTATCTAGGGCTAATAGTTTCATTAAAGGGAAAATAATAATAACTTGATTAATTGATTGTTGTACTTGGTGAAACTGAACTGCATAACTAAAGTTTTGACATATTTTGTTAACTTCATCATTAATTCTTGTTCTCTTAGTTTAAAAACAGTTTTTAAAAACCCCCTATCTTTATTTTCTCTTAAAATAATAGAATAAATATAAAACAAATTACTCTTTGTGGGATCGATCCTTACTTACTACTCCCAAATTTTGGCGTCGTTGGTGGGGAGTGATTTGGCGTTTTGTTTTTATTCTATTATTATTTGTTTTGTTCTTGTTTTATGACTCGATCTTCTCAGGCTACTATATTAGATTTTGATCCAGAGATTGAGAAAACTACAAGGAGGCTATGGAAGGAAAAACTTAAAGTTCAACGGTCTTCTACAGATATAGACGAGGCTTCTGCATCATCATCAGGCCTCAACATATCTTTGGAATTATTATCCAACAAATCATCCACCGAATTTGATAAAGAAGAAGAGATGGCAATTCAAAACAACAATAGAACTCTCAGGGAGTTGGCAACTCCTAATTTAAATCAACAACCTCTTTTCATTGAATATACTAATTTAGATGTTGCATTTGAACTTAAATTCGGACTAATCCATATACTACCTACTTTTCATGGTCTTACAAGTGAGGACCCCTACAAACATCTAAAGGAATTTCATGTAGTGTGCTCCACTATGAAACCACACGGAATCACCGAAGAGAAAATCAAGCTGAGAGCATTCCCATTCTCCCTAGCAGATTTGGCAAAGGATTGGCAGTACTACCTACCCTCAGGTTCAATATAGTCTTGGAATGACATGAAGCAGTTTTTCTTGGAGAGATACTTTCCAGCCTCAAGTGTAGCCAACATAAGGAAGGAGATCTGTGGGATTAGACAATTCAGTGGCGAGACACTATACGAGTATTGGGAAAGATTCAAAAAGCTTTGTTCTAGCTGTGCACCACATCAAATAGATGAACAACACCTGATCCAGTATTTCTATGAAGGGTTGGTACTGATGGATAGAAGCATGATCGATGCAGCTAGCAGAGGAGCACTATTTGACAAGACCCCAAAGGCTGCAAGGAATTTAATTGCAAACATGGCAGCAAACTCGCAACAATATGGGACTAGAACAAATCATGCACCAGTAAGGGTAAGCGAGGTAAGCACTTGTGATTATGGTCAACAAATTTTTGAATTAACTACTATGGTTAGACAATTAGCTATAGGTCAACTACCAGTTGCAAAGGTTTGTGGAATATGTCTACAACCAAATCACAATACAGATGAATGCCTAACATTACAAGATGATGAGGCTATGAAATAAGCTAATGCAATGGGAAATTATCAGTCACAACCTCAAAGAAAGTATTATCTGTACTCAAACACGTATAACCCAAGATGGAGGGATCATCCAAATCTGAGTTATGGGAGCAAGCAAGCGGCACCACCTGCATTTCCACCTAGGCAGCAGGGCATCCAACCAGCCCAACCTCAATATCAACCGAAGCAAGTAGTCCCTGCACCTACTGGAACATCATTAGAGGATATGTTCAAAGCATTCATGGGACAGACACAACAATTCATGGGACAAACACAACAGTTCATAAATCAGACACAACAGTTCCAGCAAGAGGCAAAAACTTTGGTTCAAGATTTGAGGAACCAAGTAGGATAACTAGCTACAACTGTGGGGATATTGGAATCCAGATGCTCAAAAAAATTACCATCTCAAACAGTAGTCAACCCAAGGGAGAATGCAAGTGCCATAACTTTGTAGAATGGAACATTGTTGGATACACCACTGACCTCCGTAGAGTTTGAGGAGGAAGTAGCTAAGGAGGAAACAAAAAAATTCAAGGTACAACCTAACCCTCCTAATCAGCTTTAAAATATTCCTCTTCCTTTTCCTCTCAGAAATTTGAAAACCTCAAAGAGAGATGAAAAGGAAAAAGAAATTTTGGAAACTTTTAGAAAAGTAGAAGTGAACATCCCTCTCCTTGATGCAATTAAACAAGTGCCACGGTATGCTAAATTTTTAAAAGAATTATGCACTAATAAAAGAAAATTGCAAAATGATGAAAGTGTAATAATTGGAGAAAATGTGTATGTTGTTCTTTAAATAAAAATGCCTCCAAAATGTAAAGATCCAGGAATGTTCACAATCCCATGAAAAATAGGAAACACCAGATTTGAAAAAGTCATGCTAGATTTAGGAGCTTCAATTAATGTTATGCCTTTGTCTGTTTATGCTTCCTTAAATCTAGGCCCTTTAAAAAATACTAGTGTGATTATCCAATTGGCAGATCATATTAACACTTACTCCCGAGGGGTAATTGAAGATGTCTTAGTATAGGTGAACGAACTAATCTTTCCTGCAGAATTTTACATTGTGGATATGGAAGATGATACATCACCAAACCCTTCCCACATCTTGTTAGGAAGACCATTCCTGAAAACAGGAAGAACCATGATATATTTGCACAATGGGACCTTGACAACAGAATTTGATGGAGAAAATATTCAATTTAATATTTACGATCCCATGAGGTACCCTAGTGATATAGGACAGATTTTTGCAATCGATGTGAGAGACTCTTTAGTGCATAGAGACTTTGAACAAATGCATCGGGATAGCTTGGAGGTATCCATCACCAACTGTATGGATATGGACAAGGAAGATGAAATTAAGCAAACTCAAGAATTAAAGGAAATTGTGGTTGCAATACACTCATTGCCGAAATTCTCAAATAAGTCAGCGGTACATTCTATTCAATTTCCTGTTTCTCATCAAAAGTTATTACCTTCTGTTGTACAAGCCCCAACTCTAGAATTGAAACAATTACCTGCTCATTTGAAATATGCATATTTGGGGACTAATGACATTTTGCCTATAATTATTGCTAGTAATCTAACCAAGGTGCAGGAAGAAAAATTGATGAGAGTCCTAAGGGACCATGTTATAGTTTTTGGTTGGACAATAGCGGATATCAAGTGTATTAGTCCTGCCATGTGCATGCATCGAATATTGTTAAAGGATGGAGCTAAACCTATAAGAGATGCGCAAAGGAAATTGAATCCAAACATGATGGAGGTGGTGAAAAAAGAGGTGCTCAAACTGCTTGATGTTGGTATCATCTATCCTATCTATGATAGTCAATGGTTGAGTCCAGTGCAGGTAGTCTCAAAGAAATCCAGAATCACCGTTGTCAAGAACGATGATAATGAGTTGGTACCCAAATGAATGCAAATAGGGTAGAAAGTGTGTATAGATTATAGAAAATTGAATGTTGTAACAAGAAAGGATCACTTTCCTCTTCCTTTTATTGATCAAATGTTGGAGAGATTAGCTGGGCACACTTATTATTGTTTTCTAGATAGTTTTTTAGGATATAACTAGATTTTGATTGCACCCGAGGACCAAGAGAAGACCACATTCATATGTCCCTTTGGTACTTTTGCCTACTTGCGGATGTCTTGTGGACTGTGTAATGCCCCAGGTACTTTTCAGTAATGCATGGTAAGCATTTTTTTCGGATCTTTTAGAAGAATGCATCGAGGTTTTTATGGATGATTTCACAATTCATGGTTATTCTTTGGATGCATGCTTAGATAATTTAAATTGTGTTCTAGATAGATGCATGGAAACTAATCTTGTTTTAAATTGGGAAAATGTCATTTCATGGTAGAACAGGGAATAGTACTTATCATGGAGTGTCATCTGAAGGTCTTGAAGTTAATAAAGATAAGATAGGTGTTATATCTGCTTTGCCTTACCCCATCAGCGTGCGGGACATTAGCTCTTTTCTTGGTCATGCAGGATTTTAACGAAGATTTATCAAGGACTTCTTGAAGATTGAATTACCCTTATGTAAGTTGCTGCAAAAAGATGTGGACTTTCAGTTTGATGATGAATGTAAGGAGGCTTTTAACACTTTAAAGAAATTATTAACTTCTACTCCTCTCATTCAACCTCCAAATTGGAAGTTATCATTTGAGATCATCTGTGACGCAAGCAACTATGCAGTGGGGGCTGTTTTGGGACAAAGGATTGACAAAGTCGTCTATGCCATCTACTATGCTTCGAAGACTTTGAATGAGGTTCAGATAAACTATTCCACAACTAAAAAAGAACTTTTATCTGTGGTTTTTGCTTTAGATAAATTTCAATCATATTTGCTTGGTACAAAAGTTATAGTTTATTCTGACCATGCTACTCTCAGGTATTTGCTCACCAAGAAAGATTCTAAACCAAGGATTATTCGATGGATTCTGCAACTACAAGAATTTAAATTAGAGATCAAGGATAAGAAAGGTGCGGACAATTTAGTAGCATATCACTTAAGTAGGATATTGAGAGACGAAGAGGAGCTACCATTGTATGATTCTTTCTCGGATGAGCAGTTACTTTCCATCCATGCTGAGATTCCCTGGTATGCATATATGCTGAATTATTTGGTAGGTGCATATTTTCCTAAAGAATTTTCCAAACCCCAAAAAAAATGTTAAAAAGTGATGCTAGACACTATGTTTGGGATGATCCATACTTATGGAAATTTTTTCCTGACCAGATAGTTAGACGGTGTGTGCCTAACACTGAATTTTAATCTATTCTTTCCTTTTGTCATTCTCATGTTTGTGGAGGACATTTTCGTCCAAAAAGAACTGCTAATAAAGTTTTAAAAAGTGGTTTTTATTGGCCATCGCTTTTTAAAGATTCATATCTCTTTTGTAAAATATGTGTTAATTGCTAAAGGACGGGAAATATTTCTCAACAAAATCAAATGCCCCAAACTCCTATATTAGTTGTTGAGATTTTTGATGTTTGGGGTATAGATTTTGTGGGACCTTTTCCTTCATCCTTTGGGAATTTATATATTCTTTTGGTTATTGATTATGTCTCAAAATAGGTGGAAGCTAAAGCCACTAGGACTGACAATTCTAAAGTTGTTGTAGATTTTATTAGGACTAACATATTTGTCACGTTTGGAACACCACGAGCCATCATTAGTGATCGCGGAACCCCCTTTTGCAACAGGGTGTTAGTGGTTTTATTCAAGAAATACAATGTTCTGCACAAGGTTTCTACATCCTACCATCCGCTGAGTAATGGTCAAGCTGAGGTGTCTAACCGAGAGATCAAATTCATTTTGGAGAAGGTAGTCAACCCGAGCAAAAAGGATTGGAGTCTGAGATTAGATGATGCACTTTGGGCCTATAAAACTACGTACAAAACACCTATCACCATATAGGATTGTGTTTGGAAAACCATGCCACTTACCTGTTGAGTTGGAACATAGGACTTTTTGGGCAATCAAGCAATGCAACATGAGTTTGGAGGCAGCTGGAGTACAAAGGAAATTACAGTTACAAGATTTGGAAGAATTGAGGAATGAAGCCTATGAAAGTACAAAGATTTACAAGGAAAAGGATAAAGGCTTTTCATGATAAGCAGATTGTGCGAAAAACCTTTATTATGGGATAAAAAGGTTTACTATATCATTCTCGACTTAAGTTATTTCCAGGTAAATTGAGATCTAGATGGGTTGGTCCTTTTGTTATCACTAATGTGTTTCCTCATGGTGCAGTTGAGATTTAAAGCCCGAGCACAAGCAAGATCCTTAAGGTGAATGGACAAAGATTAAAGCCTTTCTATGAGGGGCATCAGGTGGAAAATATTGAGATGGTAGAGCTAGACGATCCGATCTATGAAAACTGAGAAGAGAGGCATGACGTCGAGCCAAAGATGTTAAACACGGGCAGCTAATTGGGAGGTAACCCAAGATCTCAGATTTGATTTTTCTATCCCTTTACTTTTTAGTTTTTTTTATTGCATGTTAGCTAGTAGTATTTTCTTCTTTGCATGATTTTCTTACATTGGGGACAATGCAAGGTTTTAGTGTGGGGGGAGATTTAGGTTTTATTTTATGTAGGAATAATAATCCAATTTTAATGGGAAGTTAAAAAAATTCTAAATTTTTTTTGAAAACTTGGGTTCCATGGTTCTATTTGCCTATGTTTTCGAAGGTTAAAGTAAAAGATTGAAAATTGATGCTAAAATTCAGAATCTGGTTGATGCTTAATTTGTTAATGAATGATGACAACTAAGCCATGATCCATAGTAATTGATTTGAATTAAATTTGTGATACATGAGTACTTGAATATGAGAAGCATGTTTATTTGGCTAAGTTATTTGTGAAGTTGTCTATGTGCACTGTTTTCACGACTTAGAACTGTTTAACTTGCTTATATTGTTGCAGAACCATGTGGAAAAGAAAATGATGATGAATGAAAAATAAATGATGAAAAAAAAGAAAATTTTGGTGATTGAAAAACCTGCTTCAATGTCCATTGTACGAAATAACTAGGTATCCAAGCCTTGGGAAGCATCGGTATTCACGCTGAAAAGTGCGATGGATAAAAGCAGCTTAACTAGTTGACTTTTGTGGCCTTTGTTACTTGAATAAGTAAGCCTTAGGGGTGCCTCTACACCTAGCACCCTAAGATCTTCTGGTTTGGGAGTCGTTGGTGGAAAGTTCGCTAATGGGTAACTCTAAAAAGCCTAAGAAAAGGAGACATTGCACATGTCAAGATAAAAAATAATACGAGAAAAGCATGAAAATACATTCATTTATGCTAAAAAGAAGGTTCTGTGAAAAAACTTAAAAAGCAAGAAAAATTTGTTCTTGGTTGTGAGTCAGTGTGCATGATTTTTGCTCCATGGTAACTAAGTTGAGTAAGTATATAGATTTTGGGAAAGTTTCTTATGTGGTTACAATTTGGTTTAATGAAATTCATTGGTGAAATAGTAAGGTTATTCATTGTGAGTTAGCTGATAAGGCATTGATTAGATTTTTTCAAATTTAGTGTTGATGGTCATGATTTGTACCTTGAAATCTTTTGACACTATGGTTGAATAGAATTTTTCTGAAAATAAAAATTTTAGTTTACACGAGGACGTGTAAAAAGATAAGTGTGGGGGAATTTGATGAGTGTGAAATATGTTATATTTTTATTCCTTAATACTTAATCTTTTATATTTATAAACTCATTATTCTTATATTTTTATTTTAGGTACAATTAAAGGGGTTCCATGATTTTGGAAATAAATCGGATGAGATTTACGGGATTCCTAGCCAATCAAGGATTCAACAATTAGTATCATAAATGGATTTGGATTCACGTGGCAAGGAGTTTAAGCACATGGCAATTGTGGGATTTAATTCCAATTTCAAATCTGAATTTTGGATTCTAGAAGATTAGTTTTTACAATTCTATTGTAATTAGGATTTCATTTAGACTAAGATTTATTTCCAAATTGAATTCTATTTCTTTATGAAAATTAGTGAAATTTGTAATTCCTTTTAGAATTTGGATTTTTACTTCTCATAGGATTTAGGACTTTGTCTAGCACTATAAATAGAGGATGAGAGTCTGGGTTTTATTCATTCAACAATCAACTATCATCTATTGGGGTGCAGACTCAAGAGCATGTCAGGCTAGTTCTTTTCATTATGTTCTAAAGGGAGGTGAATCCTTGTTAAAAGTAATTGATTAATTGAGTATTAGTATTTATTCCTTCTTGTGTGGAATTTCTTCTGATAATCTGTTTTCATTGATTACATGCGAGTTGATCTAATTAATTTGATATGGCCAATTGAGTTAATTTGATCATTATCATCTGCTAGATTAAGATTGGTATTACATGTAATTGATATATGTCTTCATCACAAGTAGCAACTTGGTAATACTAATTGTGGACAAGCTTTTGTGTATTGCTAAGATTATCAGAAAAGAAGTTAAACAAATCGAGCTTATGTGTTTGTTGCTTAGATTATCCTAATTCTCTATTTCTTAATGCTTCTATCATATTAAATCTAGAGAGCTTATTCTAGGTTATATACTAGTTAGAATCTGGTGGAGAGTTTGTTTCATACAGTGATAATCTAAGGAGAATTTCGGATAGCAGAGCTTATTGTTATCTAGGGCTAATAGTTTCATTAATGGGAAAATAATAATAACTTGATTAACTAATTGTTGTACTTGGTGAAACTGAACTGCAGAACTGAAGTTTTGACATATTTGGTTAACTTCATCATTAATTCTTGTTCTCTTAGTTTAAAAATAGTTTTCAAAAGCCCCCTATCTTTATTTTCTCTTAAAATAATAGAATAAATATAAAGCAAATTACTCTCTGTGGGATCGATCCTTGCTTACTACTGTGCTAATTGTTTTAATTTGTAAAGTGAAAGTGAGGTTAATTTAAGAGTGTAAACGACAGCTCCCACTAACACCTTTCCCCCGCTTAATCAATCCCCCGGACTCAATGAATCTCGATTTCCAAGGCCAGTTAAACAGTTTCCAACCAATGGACCTTTGTGTAAACCTTTTTAAAATCGGTTGAGTTGGTACAACCATTTCAAATCTACCAACTGGCGACTCTAAATTTCAAATCTTCGACATTCACATGTCGGACCTTTTTAAACTCGCCTTTCTAGATAAAACTCAACCAAATGAGAATACAAAAGGGCAAACACAGAAAGCGACACAATTTTCCCGACGTCCACAGTCACATTTATAGCTGGAAGCTCCCTGCGGGGAATGAAAGAAGAAGGAGCAGGATCCGCAATGGGTACGTCTTCTTCCTTGTCCTCGACATCCGGTCTCTCAAACCGGATAGGGCGAATCACTGACTTAGCGAGGCTGTCGAGTTGAGCGAGGCCAAGGAACATCTGAAGCTCTCCTCCACACACCTAAAGAGGCCCTATGGGAGCTACTCGGCTGGTCTGGATCCATATATCTGGACAAAAGTCTCCAAATCACCTCAGAAAGGGTGTGGTGAAATCTAACCTAAAGCTCATTAATTTCAATTCATAGCTTCATGTATGAATGCATTACTTTAAGATACATCTATAGTAGAGTTAAAAATGCGTGTTCATTAAATTCCCAGACTCATGAAAAATTTCCCCAGTCTCCTTTGTAAAATGGACTGTCCACATGCACATAGGCATAACTAAGTGGTCATTTAGTAGCACACCAACTCAAAGTCATGAACATCTTATATGCATGAAAAAACATCAAAATCAAATCCATCATGGTAGCATAATTACCAGGCGTGCTTTACTTCAAAATCTTTGCTCATCTGTCCTTAAATATGATGAAAAAATAGCAGAAAAGGGTGCCAATTGACTATTTCAAAAGTTCATTTTTTTCACATCACTACGTTCAACATGGTAAAAGACTAATATTTACTGCATTGAATAATTTTTATCGAGTCATATGAGCATGCATATTCACTACTATGTGTTTAGAAGCATTCTATATGATATCTCACATTACAACAATCAAAACTAAAAAAGAAAACATGTAAAAGTTACCAGGATAGTGCAGAACGATTGTACGGTGATGAATTTTGCAGAAAGCAGCCTAAACTCAATAGATCTAAAGAAGAAATCTATGATTTTCTGTGTGGCTTCAACTTGAAAATGACTTGTGAAAGAGATGGGAGGGAGAATATAGCCCACGGGTGGCCTCGGGTCAACCCGCGACGGCCGCGGGTCTACCTACGACTACCCAACTCTATCGAATTTGAGTTACAATGGAGGTCCTAGAAGCTGAAAAGTTAAATTAGGGGAAAAGGTGCTACGCGATTAAGAGAAAAGAGCCTAAAATCCTGAATTTAGAGACCAAAGTGCGGGTCTACATGTAAGTCATTGGTATTCGCCCGGATACAAGTTTCAAAAAGCCGATGATAACAGCTATTGAAAGCATCCCTTATCAATGAATCAGACTGTTGGGATTTCAGCACATAAAAGCAGCGAAAATTAAAATTTTCAAAGATAATTCTAAAACCCTAAAACAGGATCCATACGAAAACATATTAATTCAGTGGTTTAGATTTTATATTGATTATAAAAAATTCCGAAACGGCTTCGAATCTCCAATGCAATACAACAGAACTACGTCTCTATGGTATCCACATGAACGCCCCGCAAATCGTCACACGATCTGCAGTAAAGAGAACTGTAGTACTAGCCACCAAGGATCAGGATTTTTAAAAAAAAATTCTCTAGTCTCTCTTTAAGAGCGGCTAGGGTTTTTAGATTATGATGTGATTCCTAAAATGGCTGATATATCATATATATAGCAGTCAAAAGGAATTAATCAAATTAAAAATAAAATTCGAATATATATATATATATATATATATATATATATATATATATATATATATATATATATATATTATATCTTAATTAATTCTTACTTAATTAATATACATATATATATATATAAATTATCCTATTAATTTAAATTCGTAATTACTATCAATTATATTGACATATTTAAATTCTTATAATTTAAATTAATTCCTTTTTTAATTACGGTCTATGTGTGTGATCATATAGGTTATTATTACATTAACAATAATTTTAAAATCACATTATAAAATTATAAACAGTGAGTGGCATCTAGTAATGCATCACTGCTACCCAAGTAATAATAAGATCGATGATTCGATGCAACCTTTTCGTGATACAAATATTAAAAAAATTTATTTAAATTATTAATGGAGATATTGTAATTATAATATTAAGTATGTTGATAATTTAGTTTTTGGTGTTTAACAACAAAAAATATTATTTTAGTTTCATATTATAATTTTTATATGTTAATTTTTCTTGACAATATGTAAAAAATTAGGGTGTTTATGATTTTGATTACATTTTTTAGCATAAAATTGGCGTTATTTTTGTGCAATGTTAAATAAAAGAAAATATAATAATATTTATTACTACCTCTATCTTGTAAAAAGATTTTTCTTTTAATATATTTTTTTCTTTTTTGAGTAACAACTTTTGTCATTTTTACTGTAAATAATAATGCTCAAGTGTGACTTATGTTTAATTTAATATATGAGAAAAATAATTAATATAATTTTTAATACTTTTTTATATAAATAATAAGATTCGTTTTATAATAATATGTTTGTTTTACATAAATTTTAATATTTGGAAAAAATAATTATAATTTTGTTGCATTAATTTGTAATTTTTATGGGTATTAAAATTTATTTTTTAATTACAAAAACATATGTTTGAATGTATATCACATAAATTTTAATCTTTGAGAAATTTAATTAGAAAAAATTGTATGGCTTTATTTTCCTGATAAAATGAATATATATATTTTTTGACACTTATGTTATTTATTGCACAAATTCATAATTTAATTAATTAGACCAAGTAAAGTAAAAATTATAATATATAAATTTTTATTTAGTGGAGAAATTAAACATTATAACTTGAAGAGTGTTGTAGACACTCAAAATTTTGCACTCTTCTTACTAACCATGCAGGAGGGCAGAACCATCTTCTAGAGATAACCCTGGAAGTCAAATCAATCCAACCCCGGAGATAACCCCATGAGATCTAGTTCCAACCCTAGAGATAACCCTGAGAGATTCCGTCCAAATCCCAGAGATAACCCCGAGAGATTAGTTTCAGTCCCAGAGATAACCCCGGGAGATCCAGTTTCCAACCTCAGAGATAAACCTGGGAGATCAGTTTCAATCCCAAAGGTAACCCCAGGAGATCCAGTTTCCAACCCCGGAGATAACCCCGAAGGATCAGTTCCAGTCCCGGAGATAACCCCGGTAGATTTAGTTTCAGTCCTGGAGATAACTCCGGGAGATCTAGTTTCCAACCCCGAAGATAACCTCGGGAGATTAGTTCCAGACCCAGAGATAACCCTAGGAGATCCAGTTTCCAACCCTAGAGATAACCCCAGGAGATTCAATTTCCAACCCCAGATAAAACCCCAAGAGATCCAGTTCTAACCCTGGAGATAACTGCGGGAGACCCAGTTTCCAAACCTAGAGATAACCCCAAGAGATCCAGTTTCAACCCTAGAGATAACCCCGAGGGATCAAGTTCAAAGCCCAGAGTCAACCCCGGGAGGTCAAACCAACCTTAGAGATAACCCCGAGGACTGTTAGAGTCAACAGCAAAATAATCTCGGAGATAAACCTGTGAAAAGACTGCTACAACTGCACCAAAGCCGGAGATAACCCCAAGAAGGGCAAAATGGTCATTTTGTCACCTCAACATCGTCTCAACACATTTTAACTCAAACTGCGCCAAAAGATGTCCCACAAGAACCATAACTTAAATCCCGAGTGACAACTGCACAAGACAGCTCAACGGATAGAGTGCGAAGACTTAGAGATCTGGTCATGGACCCTTCACGGCTTCGAACAATGTCTAATCCCATATCATTATGTAGCTCACGACAACGGTTTTCGATAAGGTACAACAAGCCTCCATCGGATGCCTGAATTGAAAATTATGAAGGTTCGAGCAGATAACGCGTCGCCCGAATGTATGTACTTCGAGACGACGTGACCCACATAGCCTGGGGCAGTCGCAGGTAGACCCGCGACTATTTGGTCTATAAATATGAGCCTCCATCAGTTCATTTGAAAAAAAAAGAAGAAAAGAGAGAAAACTCTGTCCATTTCAGCCTTTAACCTCTTCTAGAGTGCTCCAAACTTTGTGATTCTTCTTTCTAAACACTTGTAAGCTTGTGGTCTATAACATACTGTAATTTAACCGGTGGAAACCGAGTTTTCAAGCCCCAAAAGCTATCTAAAGTCTTCTTGGCAGTCCACTGTAAGATTTTTCAAATTTTAAGCTTTCTACTGCTTTAATATATATATATAGCCTTAAACTCGAACAGTTGATCCTGGATCGAATATTCGTGGCTTTTACAGCTTTTGTATATATATATAAACTCGAACAGTTGAGCCTGGATTGAATATTCGTGGCTTTTACCGCTTTTGTATATATATATATATATATACATTTTAAAGTCCTGCCTGGATTCCAAATTCGTGGCAGCTTATCACTTTCGCAATTTAATTTTTTAGCCTATGAACTAAAGTTATCTAAATCTAGTTATCTCTAACTTTGACCGATTCAAAAGTGACTAAACTGGAACCGTTGAATCTAGAATGACTTAGAATTATTTAAATCTAATTTTCTCTCTAGCTTTTGTACATATTACTCTATCATGTGAGCCTAGGAGCCATGAGATCGAAGATTCAACTTGTGAATCTAGATCTGGTTCCCATGATGGACACTTTTCAGTTGCAGCCATCTTGTAAACTATCTATGGTGTCTGGACATCCTTGGATTGCTTTCATGCCCATAAGGAGCTCAACACTGCTATGTATCTTATTTTCTCGAAGATGCTTAGGATCTCGAAAATAAAATCAATCAAGCTGAATACGAAATAAAATGGAAGTATCAAATGCCTCAATTACTATTGAGCATAAGGGTTTGAAAACCTATTTTCCAAAATATCATTGCTATATCTTGCTAAAATTGAATATTTATACAAGTCAAACCCTTTGTATATAGGTGCAAACGAGGCATAGCACTACTTCTAGATAATTGCACACGGGCCCAATAAACACACACGCATACATGTAGAAAATTAAGGTAATTGAAAAGTTGTAGTAACCGTGTTTTTACGGAAGTCGATGGATGCCTAACACCTTCCCCCGCTTAATCAAGCCCCCAAACTCAATAAATTTTGATTTCCAAGACCTGTTAAACAGTGTCCAACCATTGGGCCTTTGTGTAAACCTTTTCAAAATCGGTTGAGTTGGTACAACCATTTCAAAACTACCAACTTGCGACTCTGATTTTCAAATCGTCGACATTTACATGTCAGACCTTTTCAATCTCACTTTTTCAGACAAAACTTAACCAAACTGAGAACACAAAAAGGCAAAAAAAGAAAGGGAGACAATTTTCCCGACGTCGACAGGTGGCGACTCTGCTGGGAACAGTAGAGGGCGTAAGCCATTGTTCAACCTTTTCAAAAACTTTTTTATCTGCTTGTGTGAATGTTGAATTTACATTGAATGGATGTGTATTAATGCTTTATTTACTGCACTTCAGTGCTTCACACCATATCTAGAGGTGGCAAACGGGCAGGCCCGGGCCAGGCCAATGGCGGGCAGGGCCAAAATGGCTCGGGTTTTGGCGGGCTGCAATTGTGAGGCCTGTGGCCCGCAGGCTTCTTCCTCTATTTTTTTTTGCAAAATCTTGCTACACTAAAAATAGTAATAATAATAAATATTAAAAATAATAAAATAATTTATAATAAACAATAATTCTAATTAGTAATTACCTACATTAACTACATATCTCAATCAATTAAAATTTAATAATATTATAAATTACTTTCAAAGTATATAATCAAATTTGATTTTTTAAAATTATACTTTAAAATAATAGTAATAACTTTTTCGTATTTCTGGAGTTTAGATTTTACTCCATCAAAAGTAAAATATAAATTAATGGATTATGAAAATGACCATTTTTGTGTTGCATGCATCTGTTCGGACCTCCTCTTCTAATGAGTAGCGTGTGAAATGGATTTGTTGAATGTGAAATAGTAATAGCCATCTCAACTCTCACGTTCTGTTTTAGAATGAGGATAAATTAAGCAAGGTGGACAGGTGGTTGTGAGAAAAACTATAAAGGTTGTTTTTTTAAAAGGAAAAGGCATCACTATCATCATTATTAACTTTTAAACACATTCTTCACTTTTCATATAAGAGGAGTATGTATCTTCTTTTTCTACACAAATGGAAGTAGAGAAGAAGAAGAAACAAAGTAATTCTTTTGGTTTGTATACCAGTTTTCTTTTTTGTCATCATACTTAATAATTCTATACATGTGTATATTATAAATTGTGTAATTCTATATAGTTGTTGTAGCTCAGTTGGTTTGAACTCTTATTTATTTACTTACAAGTCTTGTGTTCAAGCGTCATAACCCACAAATAGC
This sequence comes from Panax japonicus, assembly GCA_020205505.1. Classification (NCBI taxonomy): domain Eukaryota; kingdom Viridiplantae; phylum Streptophyta; class Magnoliopsida; order Apiales; family Araliaceae; genus Panax; species Panax japonicus. The sequence goes on along the minus strand of CM035095.1, from coordinate 69,190,768 downwards.
AACATTTTGTAAAAACATAAAAAAAAGTCGCAGGCCACAGACCGGGCCACCCGCGGGTAGGGCCTTCACGGGCTGGGCCAACAACGGGCAGGCCAAAAAGGCCCAGATTTTTTTGGGCTAAAAAAATGCAGCCCAAAGCCCAACCCGTGGCGGGCGGACGGGCTTGGGCCATGTTTGCCAGGTCTAACCATATCTGCTTATGTTATTAGTGCTTCACACATGTATCATTTCTATACAGTGGGATACAATGTATGTGAATGTATGTTGTGTGATTCCTCCACCAGGAGGCAAACCCGTCGGTGTTTGATTACTGGACTCAAGGGGGACTAATCCCGCGAGGCTCAAGAAAGGCACTACCCAGATTCGCTCTAATTAAAAGATCGAATTAACTTACCATTCAGTAAATTGCGATGATCTAGGAACCTTCATGCCTAAAAGCCGCGAGAGTAGCCTAAGATAAGTCAGCCTCTGATAAACCAAACGTGAAGGGAAGTCTCTTCATGCCTTCCCCTTTTAATTACATGTAAATTCAATTCCATTTTAATCTCAATGTAATGGAAAATATAAAGGAATGAGTAAATATGCATTGTGTAATACCCGTGAATTTTAATAAATTATTATAATATTGAGAATAAAGATTTGTTGAATACTTATTTGAATATAAATATATATAGTATTGGCATGAGTTATGGTAATTAATTTAATTAAATAAGTATGTGATAATTAAGCAATGAAGTAAAAGTGATGAAAAGCTTAGTTTAAGCTTGCAAAATTATGCCTAGTGTGGCAAAGTGGTGAAATGAGAAAGTACTAATTTAATTAATGATGAAATGGATTAAATTAATTAGTACTATTAATAAATAAATAATTACATAATGTGATTGACTAATTCCTATTATCATGAACAATAGCATGTAAGGAGAAATCATATATAATAAGGTTTTTCTTTCAATATAAAATGAGGTGTGATATTGGAATGTAAATAATTATTATATAAAAGTAAGCTTAACTTATGTAATTTACTAAGTTATGTGAAAGAGTCTTATGTGACCCCATGATGTGTGTGGAAGTATTTAAATTGGTATTCTAAACCTATGAGGGAAAATAACTTTGACTAAATAACTTATTATTAAATGATTATTTTAATAGAATTGGAATGATGGGTAATATTTGTACCCAACTAAATTATATGTTAGTCTAATGTAAATATTATTTGAAATAAACAAATGTACATGGATTATATAAATTCTATGTGTAATGTATAAGTGGGTGTATATGCTTATTTGGGGACAAATATAAAATAAACCCATATATGCTAATAGTAATATGAAATGCTAATTTTTAATGTTAGTGTCCCAAATTGAGAGTCATTTCTTCATCACGTGAAACTCAAAAAGGCTAGCTAACTTGCTTCTTCTTCTCCAAAATCCATAGCTTCCAAGTGATGAAAAGGGGAGTGGGTTGAATAGTGTGTAGGATTTGATTTTCCACCAACTTCTTATGAACCATTAGTTTCTTCTTCATTCCATTGATCAATGTCCCAATGTTGGTCAATAAGTTTCCCTATAAATGAAGTTATTTTCATTCTCAAACTTCTTGTTGATTACTCTGTGAAGTTTAGAAATTTGTGTGTGTGAGTGTTGTTAAGTTGGAGAGGAAACTTGAGATTGAAAGCAAAGAATTTACTTCACAACTTCAGAAGGTAATATCCCTTTATATGTTCTTAAATTCTAGTTTTGCAAAGTTCTTAGAAAAGTGCTAAAATACTTGTTTTGAGTTGAAAAGTTTATGGTTGTAGCAAGATAGAATCTGTTAATTGATGCTAGACATTGTTAATATGGTTGAATACGAAATCAACGAAAGTTAAAAGGAGTAATTTGGTCAAGTAACAAATCCGTAACAAAGAGAATCGCTAAATGTGTTAACTTTGGAGATATGGCAAAAAAATCTTTATTTTGATTCTTGAATTTAGTTGTTTATGTGTTTGGAATGGTTAGAATTATAAAGTCCCCGAACCCGAATACTTGAAACCCAAGCTCGGTACTTCACGATACCATTTCTATGAGCGGAATAATACTAAAAATAATAACCATAATATAAAACTTAAACTTAACTTACATTTATCAGAGTCTAATCCTAAGTACGCAACCTTTACTACATTCTTTACATGATATATAATACATATCATTAACTTAATACAGTCTATCTATTAAAAATGATACCAATAACATGTTCTGTTTGCTTTCCTTTTCACTTGATCCTGGCCGAGCCTTCTAGCTGTTCACACTTAGCTGAAAACATTTAAATTAAGCAACGATGAGCATTTGAGTGCCCAGCAAGTATTTATATATATATATATATATATATATATATATATATATATATAAGTTGAAAGAATTTAAATGTTTTCTTTATAATATTCTTCTACAACCAGTCAATAGTTGTGAAGTAATTTGTACCAATAATAATAACAACATAACAACCCTCGTTCAAATTTTTGAAACTGCGTATTGACTATACATGGGGTTTCTGTGACATACTATGAACATTGTTTTCATTTTCGAAAGGGTTTAAACAGAAATTCATCTGTAAACCGGCCATTGCTTACGGGCACGGAGGGTGATCAGCCCCGTTGTACCTTGTATTGATCAATACTACATGTACAAGAACGATGTTATCGTTCACTCTGTCCGCCTTGGGCGCATAAAAATTTTTCCATGATCGGGATATTCATACCTGTCGGATTTTCATAACAAAGGTCTTATCTTGATCAACAATAATATATAATTCAACATATAAATATATCAAAGGTGTATCAACATGTGATTAAATACAATGATTATCCAACTGAGGACACTTGTATAATCATTTCTAGAAATTAACGAACAAAATATATAACTAAATTATCATATACTAACATGTTGATAATCAATGGGTGTATATAATATAGGTTTAACAATCTGTATATTAATAATAATAATTCTGAACTTCTCACTTCTGTCCATTGCATAAAGAAAATGCAAAGTTAGGATACTTGCCTGATGCGCTGCTTACTATTCTCAACTTAGTTTTATCTTTTCTATCACGACCTATCATTAATCAAATCATTTGTTCGATTAGAACAATATAACATAACATATAGTACTGCATATTACAGTCATCACATTCCTAATCACAAAGCCATATAACCTTATCACCTTATCACACATGATCAATAATCATGGCATCACAAACAAACATCAACTCATTCCTAATCACATTGTCACACAACTTTAACCACCATTGATTCTCAAATAAACAGTTAACTAACTAAATTATCTAAGTCCAGATCAATTTCTGAACCATGTCGGTCTACCGACAACTCTATCTCAAAGTTCAACATTCGTAAATATCAGTCATATAATTTTTAAATGACTTATAATAATTTTTAAATAATTATTATCATTTATCATAATTTTTGAAATATCATAATCATTATTAAATGATTTAAATATCAAACAATTCTATTATCATTAACATTTAATCAATATTAAACTATTAATGAAACCATTGCCAAAATATTAAAGTTATGTATAATAACTCAAAATATTCTTAACGTATTTATATTACCCTTAAATAATTTTTAAAACATTTAAAATCATAATTATCATTAATATTTAAATATTAATGTACCATTATCCAAATATTAAAAGTCATTAATTATAACTTAAAATATTTTTAATTCATTTATATCCCTTTTTAAATTAATAAAACCATTTTTAAACTATTTATTTAATATAATTATTAAATAAATTCAATATCATTAATCATTAAATAAATATCATTAATATTAATTTATTAATGAAAATATCCTTTAAATATTAAAAGTTATATTTTATAACTTAAAATATCTTTAAACACTTTATTTTCATTAAAAATGATTTTTAAAATAATAAAATCATTTTTAAACTAATTTATTTAATATAAATTTTAAATAACTTTAATATCATTAATATTAATTAATTAATAAATATTATCACAAAATATAAAAAGTCATTAAAAATAACAAAAAATATTTTCTTATACCATAATATAATTTTAAATGATTTTTTAAGAATTAAAATCATTTTTAAATAATTTATTTAATATTATAATTAAATAAATTAAATACTTTTAATATTCCAAAAATATTAAATATTTATGAAATATATTCAAAATAATTAAAATATATTTTTTAGACTTTAAAATAATTTTTCAGAATTTAATATGTATTTTTAATAATAAAAATCTAATTTTTCTAATTTTTTTAATTCATTTTTGAAATTTCCAGAAATTAAAAATAATAAAAAATCGTCGCTAAAGGCTTTAGCGACGCTTATCTGTCGCCTTAGGTGTTCTTGAGCCTCAAGAACACTGACAAGGCAGTTTCGAGGGGGCTAGTTTGACCACGATTTTAGATCGGATCGTGATGTTTCTGGGCAATCTAATACATACATCTTGTAGTACTCATGTAAGACTACAATTAACAACAAACATCATGGCTAACAAAACATCATATCTAAGCGTTATTAGCCATCAAAAAGTATGACAAGGCTGTTCTTCAATTGAAGAACAGTCAAGGTGCCTACTTTGGATCCTTATAACATAATGATCGTGTAATGTTTGTGTGATCTATTAATTGCATTGTGTAGACAACATGTAGGACTACAACTATAAAATAACATAACACATTAACATCAAAGCATGAGCAAGATTTGACCGGTCAAACTAGAACACGGAAGTTGTTCTTAAAAATTCCGGGTTTGTGTTCTTGAGCAGTTTCGGTCAACGGGTTTTGACCATGAATAACTTGTGATCTACAACATATATGAACTTGATTCTTTTTTCATATTAAATACCACATATCAGACTACACATAACAACTTTTAAACAACAAAAATCATGATCGAGCAAAGATCTATGGCCACTGACATGTGACTGTCAGACCACAGTTTTAGTTTTTCCAACTTGCTCAAATATTAAAATTCGTGTACTTTGATGTTATGGGTCTTTGATTTATCAACTTAGAACATTAATAGACTCCCTATTACACAACTTTAAACAATCAATTGCATCAATTAACATAGAATCGAAGGATTTCTAATTTTTGGGATTTTATACCTTTTCAAGCTTTGATTTCTTGATTTCTGACTTTGATGCTTCTGATTTGTTGTTTGTGATCGTGGGGCTTAATAATGGGATTGAAATACTTGGAAATTTCGGAGGTTTGTGAGAGAATGAGAGTTGGTGTGAGCAAACTTGAAAATGAGCAAGTTTTTATGATTTTTCTCTCTCTAAATCTCTTATATACTTCTTTGATTCATGCATGAGCTGAATTGGTTGTCAATATAGAGCACATGGGGTTGTTGGATTTGGTCACCAACTTCTCCTATTGTCAAAACCTACCATTTAGCCTCAATTATGAAGAGGGGCATAAATGTCATTTGGCTTTTAAAATTAAGGGCAATCTTGTAATACTTGTAAACCCTTTGGGTTTAGGGTTTGGGTTAGGGTTTAAAAATAATTTCTAAAATTTCCAATTTAGGGTTTGAAAAATAAATAAATAATAAAATAATAAAATTTTAGTTTCTAAAATACAAAATTAAGATTTCTTAATTAATTAAGTTTCCTAATCACATAGACTTGATAATTAAGTTTATGTTTTACTAATTATCATTAAGTGTGCTTAATTAGCAATTAGGGTTTATAATTAGAAAATTAGGGTTACTAATTTATAAATTAGGGTTTCTAGCTAATTAGGGTTTTGAAAATTAGGGTTCTTCCTAATTAGGGTTAATATCTATAGCACCAATCATAAATCACATTAACATCATTACCAATAAATTTTGAACTCTAATTTGAGTTTTAAATTAGGGTTTCCATTATCCAATTAAGATTTCTAGGAATTAAATTTGGGTTCTAGGTTATAGGGTTTTACTTTACTAATTAAGCTTATTTTAATTAGCAATTAAAGTCTATCACACGTGTTATTAATCACTGTAACACAATTCTTGACAGATCAAATCTCCGGTTTAGGTTTCCGGATTAGGGTTTCTAATTAAAAAAAATTCAAATATAATTAAGGTTTTAAATTTAAAATTAGGGTTTCCTAATTAGCATATCATGAAGTAACACATAACATATATCATATAACACATATATTTAACAGTCTTAAATTTCCCATTTAAATTGATAAACAGGGTTAAATCAATTAATGCTAGGATTTGGTCAATATACCCTAATTGACCAACCATCAACAATACGGACATACAGTACATATTCATAGCACTGAAAAATTAAAATATTATAATATTATTATCATTTCTTGATCAAAACCCAGAATTAGGGTTTGGATTCCATATCTGATTTATTCTTAATATTTAACCTTAACAATTAAGGTAAAATAATTAACTTAATAATATGTACTAAAATTCATATAATAAAATAATTATTATAATTATTCTAAAAATCACTTCATATATTATTTAAATAATATATGATTATATATTCATGGAAATTAATTAATAAAAATATTTCTATCTTAAAATTAATTATTATAAGAATATACTTTATGATAATCAATAATTCTAAAATAAATTTACTTATAAATATTCATGTAATAAATATATTTTTATTTTCCACATAAATACATATACACATAATCTTGTACAAATCCTCATCCTTAAAATAAAAAAAAATTTATACGCAAAATTTCTTATTTATTTATATAGAAAATATCGGGTTGTCACATTCACCCTCCCTTATAAAGATTTCGTCCCCGGAATCACCACTTTAAAAACCTACACATATCCGGGTACATAGCATAAAAAATCTTCGCAAGTAGATCTCGATCATTTTTGATCGAACTGATCTTTAACTAATCACATAAAGCTTGTCTTTCTGATTAAACGAAAATTTGATTTTTAAAAGAACTCAATTTCCTCCTTCAAAATTTCTTTATAAAATAATTTATTATTTATGTAAGAAAATAATATATGAGAAAATAAAATTAGTTCGAGTAATACCTGGAGTTGCATCCCTGTTTGCTACAGTTTCTTGAACGGATATGTTAAAGACGCTTGCGGTTTATTCTACTGATTTATTTGTTGATGTCGGTCGCGTTATTGCCAATGTCCTGCTGTCTTTTCCCCGTATTCGCATTCCTTACCTCCATTCTCCTTCTTGAACAGTCTCCCACCTTATTTTCCATTGATCCACACTTGAAACACCTACTATTCATTCAAGGATTGAGACAATCGGGAGAGATATGTCCCTTCTGCCCGTATTTACAGCATACAAACTTCCCTTTCGAACACTCCCAAAGTGGTTCTTTCCACAGTTTTGCATATTACACCACCTGCTTCTCCTTCACACCTTCTTGCTTCACCTGCACACTCCCAAAGTTGCTCGCCTTCCTCTTTTCATATCCACCCTTACTTCTACTATTAATTCCTGCCTTCCCAGTTCTCTAAACCTTACCCTTGTTCCTCCTTACCTTGTTGTAGAGCCAAGGTTTGAATCCCAGCTCAAACCTTCGTGCCTCTCTAGCCTCCGTATCGACTTGATGCGGAGCAAACCTAGCTAATTCATTGAATTTCACTGACATATCACCTTACTTTAACTCCAGAAATTTCACCTCCATTCTAGCCTGTATACTAGCAGAAAAATAATTTTCGAAAAAATAAAGTCTCAAACCTATCCCATGCTACCACACCTGCTCCTGCCCTCGTCTAATTCGCTTTCCACCAGAAATTTGCCTCACCCTTCATCATGTAGAAGGCAAAAGAGGTCTTTTGCCCCTCAGCTATCCTAGCTATCACTAACGTTGCTATAAGGTCATTTGATCTTCTAAATCCTGGCGATACGATTGTCTTAAAATCTTTGAAGTTTATCGATCGATTATCTGGATGATTTCCCGCGACTGGTATTCCGTTCTGCATAGTTTGATCGTCTTACATTTGTAAAATTATGTGTCGGGTCTGGTTGTCCTCCAGCTTTGTTCACAGGTCCTTCTATCCTTTGGTTTTGTTTTCGTCTTGACGGCATTTTTTCATAAATTATTCTTACATACTAAGCCTTATCATAAACGCTTAACATATAACACAAAACTTTCTATTCAAATAATCATGTACTCAAAATATTAGATTTTGAAAACTCGGTCTACTGTAATAACCAGTGACCAAATAAATATCTACTATCTTTATACCAACTTATCCCATTAATCCAACCTAGACTCATATTCATATCTCTTGACATACCATAGCACATTCTATTTTAAACATTCGCTATCCCTTTGTGACTTCAAAAGTCGGAATTTACAACTTTGTCCACACAAAAATTACACAAACATACTTATCACATATACCACACAGAAACACACATATTCTACTAATATTAATACTACCTATTTCTTACACATTCACTAACGATCAATTGCTTAGTAACCTATCTATTTCCATTATCCTCAACACTTCATTTACACATAACTATACCCAGTTCATAAAACCACACTTATGAGTTCAGTAATTGCCATAATCACATGAGTTTAAGAACATGTCCTAGTCTGACCTTTGGCGTCCGTTCGCTGAGGGGTTCATAAACATTTCATATAACTATGAGTCAAGAATGTCACATAAGTATGAGTTTTAAGAACTCGTACTTAAACCTATATTCTCTACCTATGACCTATCTATCTGTTATACACATGAGAAAGGAATCACCCTCTTAGCACGCATATAGCAAATAGTGCGACACAACATTTCAATGATTATCAGTGCCAGAAACTAAGTGGTTGTCAAACCAAACTCGGCAACTAATCAATATAGGAGGCTAAGCGGACAATTCCCCGCCCATACAAAGAATTGGTCAACCTAACCACTACATCGACCAGGAAGCTAAGTGATTCTAAAACCAAGTACAAATTCCCCGCCCATACAAGGAATCATACAACTCAGCTGCTGACATGAGTCCTCCTTGAAATCCCCACCTAATCTTAACCCCTTTTTTAATCCATTCGTATTTCATTTAATCCGTATTCATAATCCTTTCTTGAATCTGTACCATTCACACAGCAATCTTGCTTTAAACTTTCCAATCATAAGATTGATTCTTTCTGGCTGTTATAATTTTTATCAGATCACGGGGTGATCTCATCGTATATATTATGATTCAATTCTATGCCTTAATTGTTTTTGTTTTATGATCTCCTTTCCATGCACTTTCAGTCTTTTAGACTCGATTTATTCACCATTACTATTCAACTTTATTATCAGAGTTAGGAAACTCTGTGGCTTAACAACTCGCCGAGATTCATCTTTAAATCATACCAACCAACTAACTCTATATGAGTTATTTGTATTTTCAACGTTTCCCTCTGTTCTTAGGTTATAGCCTAAGGTCTAACCCACCTAAAGTTTTTAACCTTATAGCTCTGATACCATCCTGTAAAGTCCCCGAACCCGGATACTTGAAACTCGAACTCGGTACTTCACGATACCATTTCTATGAGCGGAATAATACTAATAATAATAACCATAATATAAAACTTAAACTTAACTTACATTTATCATAGTCTAATCCTAAGTACGGAACCTTTACTACATTCTTTACATGATATATAATACATATCATTAACTTAATACAGTCTATCTATTAAAAATGATACCAATAATATGTTATGTTTGCTTTCCTTTTCACTTGATCCTGGCCGAGCCTTCTAGCTGTTCACACTAAGCTGAAAACATTTAAATTAAGCAACGATGAGCATTTGAGTGCCCAGCAAGTATTTATATATATATATATATATATAAGTTGAAAGAATTTAAATTTTTTCTTTATAATATTCTTCTACAACCAGTCAATAGTTGTGAAGTAATCTGTACCAATAATAATAACATAAGAACCCTCGTTCAAATTTTTGAAACTGTGTATTGACTATACATGGGGTTTCTGTGACATACTATGAACATTGTTTTCATTTTCGAAAGGGTTTAAACAGAAATTCATCTGTAAATCGGCCATTGCTTACGGGCACGGAGGGTGATCAGCCCCGTTGTACCCTGTATTGATCAATACTATATGTACAAGAACGATGTTATCGTTCACTCTGTTCGCCTTGGGCGCATAAAAATTTTCCCATAATCGGGATGTTCATACCTGTCGGGTTTTCATAAAAAAAGGTCTTATCTTGATCAACAATAATATATAATTCAACATATAAATATATCAAAGGTGTATCAACATGTGATTAAATACAATGATTATCCAAGTGGGGACACTTGTATAATCATTTCTAGAAATTAACGAACAAAATATATAACTGAATTATCATATACTAACATGTTGATAATCAATGGGTGTATATAATATAGGTTTAACAATCTGTACATTAATAATAATAATTCTAAACTTCTCACTTCTGTCCATTGCATAAAGAAAATGCAAAGTTAGGATACTTGCCTGATGCGCTGCTTACTATTCTCAACTTAGTTTTATCTTTTCTATCACGACCTATCATTAATCAAATCATTCGTTCGATTAGAACAATATAACATAAAACATAGTAATGCATATTGCAGTCATCACATTCCTAATCACAAAGCCACATAACCTTATCACCTTATCACACATGAACTCATTCCTAATCACATTGTCACACAACTTTAACCACCATTGATTCTCAAATAAACAGTTAACTAACTAAATTATCTAAGTCCAGATCAATTTCTGAATCATGTCGGTCTACCGACAACTTTATCGGGTAAATATCGAGTCTAAGACTATATCTCAAAGTTCAACATTCGTAAATATCAGTCATATAATTTTTAAATGACTTATAATAATTTTTAAATAATTATTATCATTTATCATAATTTTTGAAATATCAGAATCATTATTAAATGATTTAAATATCAAACAATTCTATTATCATTAACATTTAATCAATATTAAACTATTAATGAAACCATTGCCAAAATATTAAAGTTATGTATAATAACTCAAAATATTCTTAACGTATTTATATTACCCTTAAATAATTTTTAAAACATTTAAAATCATAATTATCATTAATATTTAAATATTAATGTACCATTATCCAAATATTAAAAGTCATTAATTATAACTTAAAATATTTTTAATTCATTTATATCCCTTTTTAAATGATTTTTAAATTAATAAAACCATTTTTAAACTATTTATTTAATATAATTATTAAATAAATTCAATATCATTAATCATTAAATAAATATCATTAATATTAATTTATTAATGAAAATATCCTTTAAATATTAAAAGTTATATTTTATAACTTAAAATATCTTTAAACACTTTATTTTCATTAAAAATGATTTTTAAAATAATAAAATCATTTTTAAACTAATTTATTTAATATAAATTTTAAATAACTTTAATATCATTAATATTAATTAATTAATGAATATTATCACAAAATATCAAAAGTCATTAAAAATAACTTAAAATATTTTCTTATACCATAATATAATTTTAAATGATTTTTCATGAATTAAATTCATTTTTAAATAATTTATTTAATATCATAATTAAATAAATTAAATACTTTTAATATTCTAAAAATATTAAATATTTATGAAATATATTCAAAATAATTAAAATATAATTTCGGACTTTAAAATAATTTTTCAGAATTTAATATGTATTTTTAATAATAAAAAACTAATTTTTCTAATTTTTTTTAAATCATTTTCAGAATTTCCAGAAATTAAAAATAATACAAAACCGTCGCTAAAGGCTTTAGCGGCGCTTATCTGTCGCCTTAGGTGTTCTTGAGCCTCAAGAACTCTAACAAGGCAGTTTCGAGGGGGCTAGTTTGACCACGATTTTAGATCGGATCGTGATGTTTCTGGGCAATTTAATACATACATCTTGTAGTACTCATGTAAGACTACAATTAACAACAAACATCATGGCTAACAAAACATCATATCTAAACGTTATTAGCCATCAAAAAGTATGACAAGGCTGTTCTTCAATTGAAGAACAGTCAAGGTGCCTACTTTGGATCCTTATAACATAATGATCGTGTAATGTTTGTGTGATCTATTAATTGCATTGTGTAGACAACATGTAGGACTACAACTATAAAATAACATAACACATTAACATCAAAGCATGAGCAAGATCTGACCGGTCAAACTAGAACACGGAAGTTGTTCTTAAAAATTCCGGGTTTGTGTTCTTGAGCAGTTTCGGTCAACGGGTTTTGACCATGAATAACTTGTGATTTACAACATATATGAACTTGATTCTTTTTTCATATTAAATACCACATATCAGACTACACATAACAACTTTTAAACAACAAAAATCATGATCGAGCAAAGATCTATGGCCACTGACATGTGACTGTCAGGCCACAATTTTGGTTTTTCCAACTTGCTCAAATATTCAAATTCGTACACTTTGATGATATGGGTCTTTGATTTATCAACTTAGAACATTAATAGACTCCCTATTACACAACTTTAAACAATCAATTGTATCAATTAACATAGAATCGAAGGATTTCTAATTTTTGGGATTTTATACCTTTTCAAGCTTTGATTTCTTGATTTCTGAATTTGATGCTTCTGATTTGTTGTTTGTGATCGTGGGGCTTAATAATGGGACTGAAATGCTTGGAAATTTCGGAGGTTTGAGAGAGAATGAGAGTTGGTGTGAGCAAACTTGAAAATGAGCAAGATTTTATGATTTTTCTCTCTCTAAATCTCTTATATACTTCTTTGATTCATGCATGAGCTGAATTGGCTGTCAATATAGAGCACATGGGGTTGTTGGATTTGGTCACCAACTTCCCCTATTGTCAAAACCTACCATTTAGCCTTAATTATGCAAGACGGGCATAAATGTCATTTGGCTTTTAAAATTAAGGGCAATCTTGTAAACCCTTAGGGTTTAGGGTTTGGGTTAGGGTTTAAAAATAATTTCTAGAATTTCCAATTTAGGGTTTGAAAAATAAATAAATAATAAAATAATAAAATTTTAGTTTCTAAAATACAAAATTAAGGTTTCTTAATTAATTAAGTTTTCTAATCACATAGACTTGATAATTAAGTTTATGTTTTACTAATTATCATTAAGTGTGCTTAATTAGCAATTAGGTTTTACAATTAGAAAATTAGGGTTACTAATTTACAAATTAGGGTTTCTAGTTAATTAGGGTTTTGAAAATTAGGGTTCTTCCTAATTAGGGTTAATATCTATAACACCAATCATAAATCACATTACATCATTACCAATAAATTTTGAACTCTAATTTGAGTTTTAAATTAGGGTTTCCATTATACAATTAAGGTTTCTAGGAATTAAATTAGGGTTCTAGGTTCTAGGGTTTTACTTTACTAATTAAGTTTATTTTAATTAGCAATTAAAGTCTATCACACGTGTTATTAATCACTGTAACACAATTCTTGACAGATCAAACCTCCGGTTTAGGTTTCCGGATTAGGGTTTCTAATTAAAAAAAATTCAAATATAATTAAGGTTTTAACTTTAAAATTAGGATTTCATAATTAGCATATCATGAAGTAACACATAACATATATCATATAATACATATATTTAACAGTCTTAAATTTCCCATTTAAATTGATAAACAGGATTAAATCAATTAATGCTAGGGTTTGGTCAATATACCATAATTGACCAACCATCAACAATACGGACATACAGTACATATTCATAGCACTAAAAAATTAAAATATTATAATATTATAATATTATTATCATTTCTTGATCAAAACCCAGAATTAGGGTTTGGATTCCATATCTGATTTATTCTTCATATTTAACCTTAATAATTAAGGTAAAATAATTAACTTAATAATATGTACTAAAATTCATATAATAAAATAATTATTATAATTATTCTAAAAATAACTTCATATATTATTTAAATAATATATGATTATATATTCATGAAAAATAATTAATAAAAATATTTCTATCTTAAAATTAATTATTATAAGAATATACTTTATGATAATCAATAATTCTAAAATAAATTTACTTGTAAATATTCATGTAATAAATATATTTTTATTTACCACATAAATACATATACACATAATCTTGTACAAATCCTCATCCTTAAAATAAAAAAAAATTATACGCAAAATTTCTTATTTATTTATATAGAAAATATCGAGTTGTCACAAGAATCATGCTAGGGATGTTTGGTAGTAAATTTATATCAATTGGGTATCATTATATTGTTGTTTGGTTGAAATGTTGGCATGTTAGTTCGTAATAGGGGAGTGGCATTTTCAAACTATAGTAGCCATGCCCGCCCCAGCGGGGGTTCTGCAGTATAAAAGGGCCCGCCCCGGCAGGGGTCCTGTAGTAACTTAGAAAACTATTTTTGTTGTTCGACGCAAGGAGTCCTAAACTGACCTAACCTAACTTAACTTAAAGAGGATACATAATCTTTAAACATGTATCAATACGTATTGTAAGATTTTTTGTAGGTTTGAAGTTTGAATTATAATCTTTGGAAAGAAAAGCTAAAAGGTGAAAACTATGTTTAGAAAACCTTACGCCTTTTTGAAATCTAACCTTTTGAGCATGTATTCGCAACTTAGCTAGTTTTATAAATACGTATGAAATTTGAATTCAACGTACTTTGTATGCTTAGTTATTTGTCATGAAATTTTAAGATTTGAAAACCAATTGAGTTGAAAACTCTACGACTTGTATTGTGAACTTTTGAACAACTATGATAGGATGCTTTATACCTCTAAAGATAACCGACATGTTCACATGTTTAGTTAGACACTTTATAAACTACGCAAGCATGAACTAAAAGAGTTTCTAAGTAAGGAACTATACTAATTACATACAAATAAATCTAATATATGCAAGCATGCATAGACAGAGGTTGTTTGGAGGTTTAATGAATGCTATGGTTAGTAATTAATATAATGAGCTCTTTTGACTTTATAAAAGGGAAATTTATGAGTAAACTTAAAAATTGTCGAAAGTAAATAAAAAGGGCCAAACGTAGCTTAAAGGTTCTTTAACATGTATTTGTGAAACAACTTAAACTAGAATAAGTAACTTAAGTAATGTTACACATATGAGATGAGTATAAGAGACTAAAATTGCCAAAATGTTACTAAGGATTTTTAAAAGTAAGAACAATGTGAATTATACATCTATAAGTTTGACTGTGTATAGACTACATGAGTTTAAATATGTGTGATAAATGTATGTGGATATGTATGTCAAGGTGTGTGACTAATGAATACATATACATACATAAATAGGATAACATAGTTCATTGAGGTGATTTTACGCTATAAGTGGTAATCAACGCTAAAGGCAAGTTCCCTAACTTACACAACTTTGGATATTGTGAAAGTATCTAAACCTTATCTCTTTTATGCAAGTTTACTAATTTCATTTGATTTTCATATTGAATGCAAGTTTCCTAAACTCTTTACACTTTATATATTGTATGATTTCGAATTATTTCCATATCAATCATACTTATCTCGAGAAAATATCTATTACTATTCTGAAATCGTTGGTATATCTTGATGTTATCACAAATATTGAACTTATCATTCTTAAATGCATTATAAAAGTTGTCTAAGCTATTGATTCGGCTAGACTAATTATCATATGTAAGGAAGCTATCCAAACCAATTGACTTGGTGCAGACTCTTGTAAATCTACTGAGATGATAAAAAGGGGAAAGTTTATATTATCAGGGAACCGACGTGTGCACATGAGTATGATTAAATGTTATGCATAACGTAGGGTACTTTAGGCTGATCACATATTATACTCGTTTATATTGGATTTGCAGTATAATACTATTAATTCTAGTAAGAGTTATTAGTCCTTAGTAACTACTCAGTGTTCATTCTTATTAAACCTTGAAATGAATAAACTTTGAAATTCTGTTGATATCCTTCAGTCTATAGCGATACTTATTGAAAACTCTTGATACTTCTTGATGTCCTTGAACTATTAATTATTGTTATATCTTTGAAAAATCAAACGTTATAACTGCTTATTCTTATTGCTATATTACTTGCTGGACAAATTTGTTACTCATTCTTGTTTCCCTAAAAATATTACAGTTAAGGCAGAGCAAGGCGGTACATCAGGAAAGGACAAAGGAAAGGGCAAGGCTACAAAATAGCTTAGTCCTTTAAGTGTAGAAGTATTATTATTATTATTATGATTATAATGATATATTATGGATAATTAAATTATGTTTAAGTTTAATCACTGGATTATTGTAGTAATGGTTACGGTACCTTGGGGCGCAAATATTTATATTATATCAATGTAAATTATTCTATTATTTCCATTGTTGATGATTTTAGTATGATATTAGAATTAGCACGTGATGAACCAAATTCGTGATTTGAGTGCCTAAATTTGGGGGCGTCACACATTCCTTTCCCTATCAAGACCTGTCATGCTATCTTGTCATCAAAATAACTGACATCTGTTTTGTAGGAGAGCATTAAAACACTCTTAAAACAGACACATTGAATAGCATGCAGCCTCTTCATATCCAGACTAAACTACGTAGTCTTTTTGTAGGGAAACGATTAGTCCCGTTACCCATTCAAAGTCCAAAAGGTCATAAAGCCCACCTTCAGACATGGCTACAAGTGCCCAACCTAATCCTACTATGGTTTCCCGAGAGGAGTTCGAAGGATTAAGGAATCAAATAACAGAATTGGTTGTCCTACTGAAAGAACTAAACAAGCAAACTTAAGGCTCACAGATGCCCGTTCAAACAGAATCCTCTGCACATGGAGGAATCCAGGGTAATAATAAAGAAGTCCAGATACCTGAGTCTCAGACTAAAAAGTCCAACAAAACCCCTAAAATCACCCATCTTAAAGAAGATCAAGACACCGGTGATATTCGAAAGAAAGTCCAACAAATGGAAGAGACCATCCGGTCAATCAAAGAGACTAGAACACATAGAAGTGTTACTTATTCAGACCTTTGCATCTTCCCCAAGGTTCATTATCCGGACAAATTCAAGGCTCCCAATTTTGAGATATATAATGGATTGGGAGATCCTTACAGTCACTTAAAAGTGTTCATTAGAGAACTCAGATCCTACGCCGAGAATGAAAAACTGAGGATCCTATTATTTCAAAAGAGTCTAACTGGAGAAGCTAGAACATGGTATGCCAAATTGGATAACTCCATAATCCATAGCTGGGAGGAACTAGCCAAGATTTTCTAAACCAATACAGCTTTCAAACACAAATGGCTCCAGATAGATATCAAATCACCATGGTCAAAAAACAAAATAGTGAGTCATTCAAAGAGTATGCCCAAAGATGGAGGCGTCTGGCTGCTCAAGTGATCCCATCCATGACAAAAACTAAGATGGTAATGACCTTCATTGACATTCAAAAAGCTCCATTTTATAAGAGGGTCCTAGCAGGCATTGGAAAACCATTCTCAAAAATGATCAAACACTGAGAAATGGCTGAGATGGGGTTAAAATCTAGGAAGATTCAAGACCTCGCTGCTTTAAAAGCCGTGGCTGAGCATATTCAAGCTAGAAATTATAGGAACAACCCCAGGAGGGTCCATAAGAAGAAAGAAAAGGATGTCTCCTTGGTGTTACAAGGACAAACTCAAAGAGGCAATCAAAACTTGCCCACTCAAAGGAGAAACTATTCCCCTTTTCAAGCACAATCCTCAAACACTCCATTGCCCAGAGGTGGAGAAGTTTGACATCCAAGAATGTTCACACCCTTAGGGGACTCATTGGAAAGCATATTCAAACTTCTGACAGAGCGGAAGAAAATTATCCAGCTCCTTCCACCAGCCAATCCAAGTAGAAAGAATTTTAATACAAGCACGAAATGTGCTTACCATTCTGGAGCTCCAGGTCATGACACCCAAGATTGTTGGGCCCTCAAGCACAAGATCCAGGATTTAATAGATAGTGGTGAGATCGTGGTGACAAAGCCAAAAAAACCACATGTTCAAGATAACCCTCTCCCTCAACACAAGGAAGAGAATGTCAACATGATCAACCAAGGGAGTGGAGAAAGTTCTAATTACCTCAGATATGTGGGTGGTTCTCCCCAAACCAACACAGATAATTTTGATAAGTGGGATTATTCAGAATTCTGGTTTATGATATAATGGAAAATGAAGTCTATCAGTGAACGGGTTAATCAACTGGCAAAATTGGTGATACATCAGCACCAAGTCACACGGCAGTTGCTCGGTCAGGAGCATTCAAGTCTCCTCTCCCTTATCATAAAAAATCAATAACAAGTCCAAGAGAATGAAACCTTGGAAGGAAAGCTTGCAAGAAAAGCAAGATCATAGGCTCATCGGGACTATGCCAACCAAAGGTAGTTCACCCATTTGGGTCAGCCAATAGAAGAAATTTTGCAGATGCTGATCAATGAAGGGAAGATCACAACACTGCTATCCCAAATCAATCCACGTTCAAAGAGATTTGATGCTACCGGGATATGTCAATACCACTCCAATACTCGTGGTCACAGCACTGAAAGCTGCTGGGCACTTCTTCATCTCATCCAAAATATGCTTGACAGTGGTGACCTGTAAATGGTAGACAATGACACCATATTTCCTAAGAGTGAAAAAATATTTCCTCCAGGAACGCAACAATGAAGGGAAGTCATAGCAATCATATCCTCTGAGGGAG